>JANIHY010000210.1:60168509-60184257 GCA_027479065.1 Erythroxylum brevipes
TTATGTCACTTTAATAGGATTGTGATAAGTTCCAATCAGAAGCTGGAAAATATTTAAGAAGTTTTCTTCTTTGGACGCCTATTTAGTTTTTAAGTTATTGTTATTTTATTATGAATTAGTTATAATTGTTTTACTAAGAAGATTGATGAACTAGTTTAAACGTTTAATCCGATTAGATCAGGCAAGCTATTGTTATCTACTCAAATTCAAATTGAAATTCAAATCAAATGATAAGATTAATTCTGCTAGATTTTCTTTGTCTGATTTTCCGGGAAAAGTCTTTCTCTTGAAATTTTGAGTAGTACTTATTTTCGTCTAAGCTAATGACTTGCGAAACAGGGTGGACTGGTTGACATGGCTAATGTTAGATAACGAGAATGTTACATATAAAAATGGTATAATACGTGTTTAAGTAGAGGGCTGATCCCCTGTCTATTTTACCCTGTCCTACTCTGTCCACTTTGCATCTAAGCCATCCACTTATGTGGGACCTACATGAATGAATGGCTCAGATGCAAAGTGGACAGGATGGGACAGGGTAAAATGGACAGAAAATTTTTGGGCGTTTAAGTATGATTGGTCACGAGAGTGATATAAAAGATATATTCTAATAGTTGAAAAGTGATTAATAAATAAAAGCCTATTTTCATTTCTTTATTTTCTATTTTGTAAAGTCTAATTTCTAATACAATAATCTCAAAACTTACTTGATTGTAATATTTAATATTTACTATCACAGCCAATGATTATATTGGAAGAAGATTAACTCCATCAATATTTCTTCTATGTTAGATTTGATCTTTTCTTCTTCCTTATTCATAGATTTCATCTGTTATTCTTCTTTATTCATCTCAATCTTTCATTCTTAGACTCTTGATCTTTTTGTTTCATCTTAATATTTAATTCTTGATTCTTCTTTTTTTTATATCTCAATCTTTAATTCTTTATTCTTGTTTTCTTAATTTTTTTACATATTAGTCTTTTAATTACCAAATCTTAAGCATGATATATTCCCGTGAAAGATATCTAAAATATTTTCTTTTTAATGAAAAATTGGCTAAAAGATGATATTTACGAGAGAACTCTCTATGAAGAATCAATAAAATTTGAGATTCAATTGAATTATAACGAGAGGGCATATGTATGTGGAAAACAATTTAAAGAGTCAGTGATTTTACAAATTAGGAAATTTGAGCAAAAGATGAAACTAAGTATAGTATAATTGAAAATCCTATTCAAACAATGTTTTCATCACAATCCAGAGTAGGTTCTACCACTCTCTCTGCCATCATTGTTGCTCCTACCAATATCATCATCAACCAATGACCTTACTTAGTCCCCGTAAATTAAGGGCAAGTATTTAAGATGATGAAGTAAAGGAAGAGGTACTTCAAGATGAAGAAGCATATAGATTATGAAGAAGAAATATGAGACATGACAATATGCACAAGAGCTTTAAGCAAAAATATGTTTGTAACAATTTTACAATGTGTTGCTTAACATTAGTATAATGAATATTTTATTGCCTTTGATGATATTAAGAAGCGATAATAATAAATTGTTACCTTATATTAAAAAAGACAATAAAATTATAAAAAAAATGTTTTAAATGGGGATATTAATTATAATTGTTATTTAAATAAAGTGAAGTCCTTATGATTTTTTAAGTTATTAACTCTTTATCATGCAATTTAATTAAATATCATTGCATTGTGAAAATTTCTATCTTTTGTTAATACCTTTGGTCTCAAATATCAACACCTAATCCTCGAGTAATTAGTTGAAATGTCTTTTAACCCCTAAAATTGTATTTATTGATTTGTAAATTTCACTATTAAGTTTAACTTTAATTCAAATAATTTATATCGACCTATTTTTAGGTTTGCATGCAACTCTTTTTAGTTATGATAGATCGATTTATACAAAAGGATTGCTCTATTTCAATTGCATGAAATCATACATCAATCAATATTATGAACAAATTAATTCAAGAACTAATCAAAAAACATAATTAAATCTCAATGAATCAATAATCATATTGCATTAAATAAAGAATCAAATCACAATGTACATCCCAAGATTTATCCTACCTAGGCACTAAACAAATTTAGTTCATAATAATAGAAAACATAATCAAAGAATCAGATAAAGAATTAAAAATAAGAAAATTCATTGTATATCCCCTTTTCCCTAATATAATCTTCTAAAAATCTGATGAAAGAGATTCTCTATCAGATCTCTAATCAATCTCTGCTTCTCTTATGCTTTTAGGTTTAGAATTATGTCAAAACTCTAACTTTAGCTCTAAAATATCGACCCTCTTTAATTAGCCTTCATATTGCCTTTTATATTTTGTTATCAGGACTTCTAGAGTGTACATGATCAACCATACAATCGTGTGCATGACCATGTCTCTCAATATCCTTCAAAAATCATATATAAACACATTCTTATAAGTTTACACGGCAGTGGGCACGGTCATACCCGTCACTTACACAGGTGTGCCCATCTTTACACAGACAAAACATCTTTGAAACAGTACATGCTTATAGAGACTTACACGTTCCTTTATGTGGCTATGTAATTACTTATAAGGTTGTGTCCTTAATCAGTACAAGCGTGACCCTAAATATATCTTCACTTCTTTATTTTTCTACCCAATTTCACCTAAATTCCTCTCTTTTCGATCCATAAAGGCAATTAAAACCCAAAAACACACTAAAAATAAAATAAGTACCAAAAATAACATAATACTCTTAAACAAACAAGCAAAAAAACACATTAAATATGATAATAAAAATATCGTTTATTAAGCATTTATGGAGTATACTAACACTAGACCTTATGCACCTTGCTTCAAGCATCACCTTAATAATTTTCTCAGTCTTTTGTCTTTTAGAAATGTGAATATCAATAGGGCAGACATTCGTTAGTGTAATGCTCGACATGTGTTCATTTTATTCTTGAAATGCCACTTTACATCAATGGACTTATGAACTTGTAAAATGCCAATGAGCTCCCATGTGTTATTCTTTTCAATTGACCTTATTTCCTCTATTATAACTTTTAACTACTTAGGAAATTGAATAAACTCTTCAAAGGTAATAGGTTCAGAACCTGTGTATCTTAAAAAATGCAACACATTTCTATCATTATCAAGGCTTCATCAGGAGATACCTCATAATCTTATAAAGTGATAAGACGTTGTCTTTATCTTCGTGGCCTTTTAAAAACTATAAAAATGTATGGTGTAGAAGGAGCTGGTGCAATATACTCATTTGTGTCAAGAGCTTCAACTTAGGCTATGTTTAGTCGGGTAGTTATTAATAGAATAGAATAGAATGTAATATTATTTCATCGTTTGGGAGGAAGATTTATAATAGAATGAATTGGAATAGGATGGAAAGGGAAG
The DNA here is from genome assembly GCA_027479065.1 of Erythroxylum brevipes. NCBI lineage: Eukaryota > Viridiplantae > Streptophyta > Magnoliopsida > Malpighiales > Erythroxylaceae > Erythroxylum > Erythroxylum brevipes. Next base: position 60,171,922 of record JANIHY010000210.1, read on the forward strand.
GTTTCACATTACATTTTATTTCATTCTAAACAGTAAAAATAAGTTACCTTCGATTTGAGATGTTTAAGATGAAATGTAAAATAATAAACAACATTTCACTATATTATATTATGAACCTTTCCATCCCTCTCAAACAACAATTTTCTAATATTACATCCATTTACATTCCATTCCACTCTATTGCATTAAAAACCTTCGTCCAACCAAACATAGCCTTAATGAGCTTTTTCATTAATTTTAATAAGACATCTTATGAAACTTTATGCATTTCTAAATCCCATTTCCATGCTTCATCTTTAGCAAAAGTTATATTTATACTAATAATCACCTTATTTATTACTAGATTAAACAACTTATACCTACCATATATGTGATTAACAATGCTCATTTTCTCTCTTTAATCATCAAGTTTCATCCTTTTTGGTATTGGTACATGGTTATAAGCAACAATGGCGAATACCTTAAGATACTTCACTTTTGACTTGATTGCTTCTATATGAGTAATATTTTCAAGCTTCTTGTTGGAGACATGTTCAATAAATAAACACAACAAGAAAAAAAATGCTCACCCAAAGAAGCCTCACTTACTTTGTCTTACTGCTTTTAATACGTGTTCTTTTTTTCCCATTCCCTTCCTCTTAACACTGAACCAAATCCAACCTATAAAACCTTTACACTCAACTTCTCTAATATTGATCTACCTCAATTTTACAGGGGGTATTTCAGTCCTTTCTCTGTCTTTTTGCTTTCCCGCTTTTAACCAGTTTGTTTTTAGTATCTAAAGCTTTACCTTTCTCAAAGTTGTACCTTCCCTCCAAACTTTAATGTTTCCCAAACTGGTAATCTCTTAAGGATTGTGTAAGGATGATTTGCCCCCTTTTCCCCTTTACTCCCTTTAGCAAGACCCTAGTTTATTCTCCCCCTTCATCCTTAGACACTACACAATCACCTCTGGCCTCTACTTCAAACACAACTTACAACCCTTCATACCCTCCGCAACAATCTAATGAAAGAAAGAAATTGAAGCAAGTCTTATGAGGAGGAGATACAAAAATTTCTCAGCATTTTGTCCTCCCAAGGTTGAAAATGGGTAAACTACAGTTTCCTTGGACTTGAAAACTCTTTAAGAGGGAGTCAGATCTTGGGAGAACTCCCTAGTTAGGTTCTTCTGGGATAATATACTTGTCTTTTCTATAATACAAAAATGGGTTGCATCTTTTTAGAAGAACAAAGGATTAATATAGAAGCATATTATAGAGGATGAATATCTAATGTTCATTTTTTCTTCCAGAGCTCAAGCTCTCATGATCATAGAGGAGGGTCCATAGCATATTTTTATATCTCCTTTCTTTTTATAACCATAGTAGCCAGGATTTCAGTGTAAGCTTAATAGGAATGGAGTTATTTCTATATGGGTGAACTTGCTCAATGTTCCCTTTGAATATTGGACAACTAAGGTTCTAAGTATGATTGCAAGTTTCCTAAGTAAACCTCTTTGTTTGGATAAAAAACAACAAAAAGAAAGAGGTTATGATATGTTATATTGTGTGTTAATATGGAGATTTCAAGGGATTTATGTTGGGATCGGGTCTGCGGTTTGGGAGTCCGGTACGGGCGCAGCCCGAGGAGCCACCTCAGGAATGGGGATCCGGGGCCCGGGCCTAACAATTTACCTGAATGTATCCCAATTATGGGGTTGGATAATTGGGATATGATGGAGCACTTTTTAAAGATAATATGTATATTCATTATCAATGGAAGCCCTCTTTTAGTTCATAAGGTTAAAAGGAGGTTCCAATGGGTAAGGTTTTCCAAAGAGGAGACTATAAGGAATTAGTAGGACAAGGGATAACTAGCGCTAAGACTTAATCTTTACATTAGAAGGGCCATATCCTTCCCTTATGATTGAGAAAGAACAAGCTGAATAATTAGCACCTTTTATTGAGGATTTGTTTTCAAGAAAAGAACATACATGATTAAAAGCCGAAGGATGGAATTCAACATTGAACAATGAAGGAAACTTGCATTGGACCTAGTTATCTCTCCTTCCTCTGGTGAAAGTAGAGAAGCTGTAACAATAATGGAGGAATTCCAATCAATGATAAAAAGGAAATCTAAGAGGAGCAAAGGTAAAGGCTCTATAAAATTGTTCGATTAATGGAAGTTATTACATGTAATGTAACGGTGATCAATTGCCCAATCAAGTTGGCAAGCTTTGGGTTATTTTGTTTTTAACACTAATACAAGTATTGTTGTTTTTTTTAAAAATTAAAATTAGATATGATAATCTTAAGATTATGAATAAACTGGGTACACAGTGGAAATTTATTTTTAATCACCAAGCCTATAGTCCAGGAAGGATTATTTTAGGGTATGACCAAACTTTTGTATATGTTTAAGTTTTTAAAATAGAAATGCAAGTGATTCACTTGAAATGGAGATTCACTCAGGAAAAAAATTGAGATTTTTCTTTCCAGTTATATATGGTGCTAATTGTGCATTTTAAAGAAAAGAGTTATGGACTAGCCTCTTGGAATTTCATAAAAAAGTGAATAGCCCCTGTTATTGAGTGGAGAATTCAATTCAATCCTATTCAGAATTGAATTAGATGTCCACTTTAGTTTGAAAGATTTCTTCCCTGATTTCAGTGAATTTGTTGGGAAGCTAGGCATTTTTTAATCTAAAGTCTCAAGGTATTACTACAAGTGGATAAATAAACAAGGTGAAAGATGGGCTTTTAGAAGAAAACTGGATCTCTTCTTAGTTAACTAAGACTGGATTGCCCAATTTCCAAAAAGTGTGATAACATTTTTAGATTCATTATTCTCATATCACTCCGCTATCTAAGTAGAGAATCTCTTCTATAATTCTATAAGAAGGGGTCTTTTTAGGTTTAGCAATTTCCTGGTGGAGGATAATGACGTTTAGTAAGCTCTTGAAAGGGGATTAGAGTCATCAATTGTGGGCACATCAATACATTTGTGTCTAATGACTCAAAGCCATTAAATAAAAAATGAAAGAGCTAATGATTAAAATAAGCTCAACCACACAAAAAGTTGTTGATAGGGCTAAATAGGCACTCACATTCATCCAAGGGTAGTTAGCAAGGAATCCTGGTAATGATCTCTTGTTACATAAGGAGAGGGAACTTCTGAGAGACTATTTATATGCAAGCAAAGATCACTTTAGCCTTTTGGAATATGAAGTGAATCACACGTTAGTATACGATATACATAGTGCACAAGAAGAGGGGGTTGAATTGTGCATTCGAATTTTTAATACAATCCCCTTTTAAAAATTTGCTTTCTCAAAATGATTGACAAATAATATTATGAAGTATTTATATCAGTAATAGAAACAAGAGTTAAGAGTTGAGAGTGAGAATTGACACAGTAATTTTATACTGGTTCACCCCAAACTGTGGGCCACGTCCATTCCTCAAAATCTCTTTTGAGATTTCACTATACTTCACAAAAGTACAAGTATTCTTTTCACTGAACCTCTTCAGGTCTCGTACAACAAGTATTCTTTTTCTCACTTAATCTCTTCAGGTTCTCAGCTATTCTTTTTCTCACTTAACCTCTTCAGGTTCTCAGCTATTCTTTTTTTCTTACAGAAAGATATTGCGAGCTTTGTTACAGAAAATATAGCTCTCGTGTTTTCGCACAAATACAATATTTAACTTTTGAATATCATTAACAAAATCACTAACTTTTTCAGTCTACGACTTCGACTCATATTTATAATCTTCGTCTTCAACTGCTTCTTGATAACTGCTTCTTTCTTCTTAATTCTTGATCTTTAAAGAAACGGTTATTCAGTTGAGTTCTGTAACTAACTCAAACTGATTTGATTCTTCATCTTCGATTCTTTCGTCTCATTATCGACTTCGCTTCATCTCATATTGCTTCTGTCTTATTTTCGCTTCTATCTCATTTTGCTTCCGCTGTCGTCTCATTTTTCTTTCGTCTCATTTTGCTTTCGTTTCTGTCTCATATTTCTTTCACTTCCGTCTCATTTTGCTTCCGTCTCATTTTTCTTTTGCTTCTGTCTCATTTTGCTTCTGTTTTATTTTGCTTTCACTTTCGTCTCATTTTGCTTTTGCTTCCATCTTATTTTTCTTTCTTCTCATTTTACTTTCATTTCTGTCTCTTTTTTCGTCCGTCTCATTTTACTTTCGCTTCCATCTCATTTTGCTTCCGTCTCATTTTGCTTTCGTCTCATCATTATTTGATTTTCATCAAAATTAATCGTAAAGTCATTTTGACTTAACAGAATAGAGAGTCAAAGTTAATTGGCTCAAAAGAGAGGAAAGATTTCCTAGGTTCTTCTTCAACTCTATTTTGGCCAGAAGAAATGTTAATAGAATCTGTTTTATTTACCATGCCTGATGGTTATATAACTCTAAGCAGAAGAATCTTTTTATTGAATCCGAGAAGCATTTTAGGAGATTCTATGGTTACTCAAATTCATTAGAATCCCTCTTCTTACTCTCTTTTATCAAGAAAAGGATCTCAAGAAAGCAATCAAATTTATTTATTAAGCCTATTTGAGACAAAGAAATATAAGAAGTAGTCTTTCAGATGAATTCTAGTAAATCCCCAAGTTCGGATGGTTTCAATGACTTCTTTTTTCAAAAGACTTGGCAGGATATTTGTCCTATAGTGAAGAAATCTATAAAGGAATTCTTCTTTAGTGCTACCCTTCTTAAAAAGATAAACATAACTCATATTTGCTTAATACCCAAGATTTCTAATCTTGCTACATTTATGGACTTCAAGCCTATTGCATGTTCGAACTTCCTTTATAAGGTGATTTTTTAGGGCCTGTTTATTTCCATTTTCTTTCCTATTCTTTGTTGTGGTTTTCATGAAAAAAAGAAATAAGTCCTTAAAATGTGTTTGGTTAAATACTGTTATCATTTCTTGTTTTTAAAAATTAAAAAACCATAATAACTTTACAGAAACCTACAAAAGATGTTTTTTTTCTAATATTTCGCAACAAATTTTCACACATTTTAGTTTCTACTTCCTCTTTTTATAAACTCCCTTCATTATAGAAACTTTATCTCTTCTCTCTTCTCTTACATCTCAAAGTCATATTTTCTCTCTCTCATGCTTCTTTTTTCTTTTCTTCTCTCTTACATCCCTAACTCATCTCTTATTTTCTTTTAAACAAGTGAGTTCCCAAAACTGATTTGATATTTTTATAATTACATTGTATTATTTTTTTGGTTTTCTTGGTTTCTTTTTCCATCAATGTCTGATTTTTCTATGTTTATGATTTTCCAAGTTTTTATTTTTGCATTTCTACACTATTGGTTTTCCTATTTATCGTTTATCTGCTTTTTTATATTTCCAATTGTTTGTTATTCTATGTTTTTGGCTTATTTTGACTTTTATGTTTCTACATTTCTATGTTACTGATTTTCTTATTTATCGTTATCTGCATTTTTTTATTTCTGCATCTCAACGAAATAAGTTTTTATTTTTAGTTTTTATGTTATATATCTCACCATTCAAAAAAGCGGATTTGACGTCCATATGGTGCACTGTCCATCCTTCTTGAGCGGCTACAGCAAGCAACACTCTAACTGTCTCTAACCTGGCTACAGGAGCAAAGAATTCTTCAAAATCTATGCCTTGTTTCTGCACATACCCCTTTGCTACGAGTCTTGCTTTGTGTTTGATGATCTCCCCTTCTGGGTTTTTCTTAACTTTGAAGACCCATTTCAGACCAATAGCTCTTTGGTCCTTTGGAAGTTCTGTCAGTTCCCATGTTCCATTTCTTCGGATAGCCTCCATTTCTTCTATCATTGCTTGTCGCCAGTGTTCACTGCACTCAGCTTCTTGATAAGTTGTTGGTTCTTCAACTGACATGAAATAAAGACTGTAGTCTTGCTCGACTTCCACCGTATTTTCATAAATCTCCTGAAGTGTCCTGAATCGTCTTGGTCCTTCGGAGCTGCTTTCGCCAGTCTCTGAACCTGACATGGAATCAAGTCTCCCGACTATGGGTGATGATGCACCTAGCGACGATTCCTGGTTTTGAAGATGTATGTCACCATTTCTTTGTGCTTCTTTGTATGTGATGACGAGTGGTCCGTCTGTTGAAGAGTTTGATGTTGTCTTCTGGTTTTGCCACTCCCAATTTTCTTCTTCCTGAAACACAACATCCCGACTTACCACAATTCGGTTAGTGCTTGGGTTCAGTAACCGATAAGCTTTGGATCCTGCTTCATATCCCAATAGAACTAGCTTCATGCTCCTATCATCTAACTTTTGCAAGTGAGGGGCTGTGTTCTTGGCATATGCGATACATCCAAACACACGCATATGATGAACACTCGGAGATCTTCCATGCCAGGCTTGATACGGGGTCATACCTGGAACACTTCTCGTGGGTGATCTATTCAAGATATAGACCGCAGTTCGTGCAGCTTCTCCCCAATATGTGACTGGCACTCCGGAGCTATTTAAGAGGCATCTCACCATCTCCACTACGGTTTGGTTTCTCCTCTCCACTACTCCGTTTTGCTGTGGGGAGTAAGGAGCAGTGAGTTGACGTTTAATACCATGTAACTCACAGAACTTGTTGAACTCATTCGATGTAAACTCGCCTCCTCTGTCCGTTCTAAAGATTTTGAGCTTACATTCTGACTGGACTTCGATCTGAGCTTTCACTTTCTTAAAAACATTAAACACCTCATCTTTGCTTTTGAGCATTTCAATCCACATATAACGACTGTAATCATCCACGAGTAAGAGAAAATACCTATTTTCGCCACATGTGGTAGGTGATATCGACCCGCACAGGTCACCATGCACGAGTTCCAGAGGTTTTGTTGCTTGATACTCTCCTGCTTTTGGAAAACTTGTGCGATGTTGCTTACTGATCATACACTGTTCACAGATGTGCTTCTCTGGTACTATCTCTGGCAAACCTTTCACCATGCTTTCTTGTGCGAGCTTGTGTAAAGCTTGATAGTTGAGGTGCCCATAGCGTGCATGCCATAAGCAAGACTTTCCAGAAAACCTTGACAGGTGGCACTCCAATTTTGCTTGTGTCATTCTCATCGTGTAAAGACGATTTTCTGCTCTCTGCACTTTTGCTATCAACCTGTCCTTTGCATCATATATTCTCATAATTCCTCCTTTCACCACCACTCTTGCTCCAGATTCATCGAGTTGACCAAGGCTTATAATATTGGATCTTAATCGAGGAATGTAGTACACATCCGTTAATTTGAAATGTTCTCCATTCTTGCACTGAAATACTGCAGTGCCCTTGCCTTCTACCTTGATGACTGAACCATCACCGAACCTGACATTCCTTTTGATTGATTCATCAAGATTAGTTAAGGCTAGCTTATTACATGTCATATGGTTGCTTGCCCCCATATCACAGTACCACATAGCTCCTCTCATTTCTTCTTCATCAGAGTCATACGGCTGTTCTTCATTCAGCATTAACTCCAATTTCTTTTCTTCATCGATATGGATTAGTTCACTGGTCTCTAGCATCAATAACATCGACTCGTCTTCAACATGCTCCACCAAATGTGCCTCGTTTTGTTTCTTTTTGTCAGCTTTACAATTAGATTGAAAATGGACATATTCATTACAATTGAAACACCTGACCTTTTTAATATCAAACTTCCAATGATGTTGTCCATCATTGTCTTGTTCCTGGCTTGTTCCAGGAGAACCACGACCTCTGCCACATCCTCCTTCTCTGCCTGTACTGCGTCCTCTTCCACGTCCATGACCCCGTCCTCCACTCTTGTCTTGTTGGCGCTTCTCATTGGATCTTGAGGACTCAGCAAATGATTTCCATTCTCCTTTAGTGAGTAGCATGTGTTCATCTCCTTTGGAGTCGTAGCTCCATAACCTCTCCTCGTGAGCTTTAAGAGAACCGGTTACTTCTTCAATTGTCTTAATAGACAAGTCTCCAAATTCTTCTATGGTTAAGGCAATCTGAAGGTATTTAGAGGACACCGAACGCAACATTTTCTTCACTGCGTACTTTTCATCAACCGTTTCACCAAGCGCTAGGAGTTTGTTGACAACGGTTGAAATTTTCCCGGTGAATTCATCTACTGATTCACTATCTTCCATCTTCATGCTTTCGAGCTCCCATCTGAGAGCTTGCGCTCGTACTTCTTTGACTCTTTCTGCTCCGAGGTTCATAACCTTGAGAGCATCCCATGCCTCTTTCGCAGTTTCCTTCTCGCCTAATTGCAATAATGTTTCCTCACTTATCCCTTGATAGATCGCAGCAAGAGCCATCATGTCCTCACGGGGATCGATGGGGCCTTCCGACTCAACAGCCTGCCACACGTCTTGCGCCTTCATGTAGACTTTCATTTTTATTGCCCAGGCTGAGTAATTACTCTTTGTCAGGAGGGGATATTTCAGTGAGACACTTTCTTCTCTCAACGGGGTTCTTGCCTTCGTGTCTCAGTTTCGATCACCATTGCCACTACGAACGGAGCTCTGAGGTGAATCTTGACGAGACATATATTTGGGCATGAACCAGGTCCCGTGGCTCTGATACCAAGTGTTGTTTGAGAAAATGTTTTCTCACCGATAAAAATCATCGGTTGTTTTTGGCTTTTATTTATATTGAATCAATAACAACCTTTACAGCCTGAAAAAACGAAACTTAATTCGAGTTTGATGCCACTTTCACATTTGCACAAGACTCGGTCAAACACTTAACAATTAGAAACAGAAACAAACTCAAAAAATTGAAACAAATTAACTAAATATCAGACGTCTGCACGTGCTTATTGACTACATAACCACGAACTAGCTTACTTCCTTCAGATTGCACTTTGTCATTCTTCGATCCATTCTACTTGCAGCTGAGACTAAGTATCATTCTGAAGCAGAAGAATCCCACATTTTTTCACGGTACACTGGCTTGGGAGGCAAAGCAAGGTCTCAACATGGAATTCAAATGAAACCTGACGACCAGAATATTTCTTGAACAATTCTATTTCATCACCAGAACCTCGTTCAAACGTTTCTCTACATGGATCATACCATATCAACACGTGGTCAGATTTAGCTATGTTAAGGCTACCAAAGTTCCGTTCCCAGTCACAGAGGACGACACTATCTTTTGCACCTTCATTAACTTTACCGCAGCATTTGCATCCAAAACTTACTATCGTTGAAGTAACTTCATTGGCTTTTTTCAAGAGCTGCCAGGACTCTTCCGGTCCAAATACCATACAAAAAACAATTCCATTGAACTTTGTCCAATCTGATGGCCACCGCATGGCGACTGAAGATCCCTCATTAGTTTGATTGTAGGTTAGTGGTGGCATTTCATTTCCTGGGAAAAGAAACTGAACGGGATATGCTTCCTCTCGAGGCTGTAATAAGAAAACACATTTCTGAGAAGGAGAAAAAAAGGAAGGAAGAGAAATGGAAAGATACAGAAGTAATACTGGTAAGCTGCTTATACCTTCCTTGCCATAAGATGAATAATTGATTGAGCATTTTCCACGATTTCGCTTTGTGTCTTCTGATCCAATTTTCTACAATTTTCAAGATTGAGGTACTTGAAACTGCTGCTACTGAACATGCTCTCTAGTGATGTACAGTTATCTGCATCCAGTATTTCTAGAGATGGCGAAAGCTCTGGTATGGATTTAAGCTTTTTGCATTTGCTCAAGTCTATGAACTGCAGCTGTGAGAGTTGTTTGATGGTCGAAGGCAAACTCTCAAAAGCCATCCGTTTTAGAACCAGATGTTTTAGCGAGACTAAGCCGCCTAGGTCGTCAGGGATTTTGCTGGTGGAAAGGCCACTGGGTTCTTTTGGGAGCAAAGCCATGTTTTTGCTGCCACCACGGTCATCAGGGTTTTTGCTAGAAAGAGCAATGGGATCTTCTGGGAGCAAAGCCTTCGTTTTGCTGCCACCAAGAACATTACGGATTCCTGTTGGCAGTCTCTTAATTTTGATTCCGCCAGGTGCTTCTGGTGCCGTCCCTTTAGCTGTTTTACTGCTATCATGTCCTTCCTTACTTTCACTTTCGTTGATGGCACTTGAGAATTCTGGTAAGAATCCTTTAATTTTGCCGTAACTGGATATGCCAGATGCTAGTCCTTTAGTTTTTGTGGCAAGCTCCTCTTTGGTTTTGTTAATTTCGCGGAACTGAAGGCTTGTAAAATTACAGAGATTGCCTGGCATGCTCTTAATATTCTGTTGACCATCAGCTGCAAACTTCTTAATTGTAGTTGTACCACTTGAATGCATTGCTTTCAGAGATTCCATTGTAAACATGTTGTCCGCAAGAGGCGAGAGCTTTTTGCAGTTCCCAATGTCCAGTTTAACAAGTCTTGTGAGAAACTTGATTGACGAGGGTAGTTCGTTTATTGCGGTATCACTTAGATATAGCTCTTCTATACTCTCTGATGTATCTGGAAACTTGGTGACTCTTGAGCAACCATTGAGATGAAGAACTCTAAGATATTTCAACTGCTGGATTGATGGGTGGAGTTCTTTAATTGCAGTCCAACTGAAGTCCATTTCTTCAATCAATCCTGAAATCTTTGGACAATTTCTGATATTTTTGCAATATGATAGATCAAGAAATTTAAGGTTCTTCGATTTAAGTGCTTCTGGAAAACTCCGAAGTTCTTCGCACCCACCCAGATCCAGGTGTTCCAACTTTTCGAGATATTTAACAGATTGATCAAGTTCTGTCAAACTGGTGCAGCCGTGAAGAATCAAACTCTCAAGATTTCTAGCTTCGGACAACTCTGAAACTTTATACAGATATTCAGAGTGGCTAAGGTCAACTCTCTTCAATTTTGCTAGATCCTGTTAACATAGATATGAAGATTGAGCATTTATTGAACGTTAAAACTATATAAAATGAAAATTTAGAGAATTTTTGAAACAAAACGATGTGCCAATCTTTTAGAGCACCTGTTTTCCTAGCGCAAGTTCCTCAACCTTGCTGTAGGGTAGGCTTAGTTCAACTAGGTCTTTAGCACAAAATGTCTTTGGCAAGGATGTGAGAGGATATTTATACCAGTGAAGGCAACTCAGCTTTCCAGAAAGTGACAAAGAGCCACCAGAGAGGTTGACTTTACTATTGCAACCCATAGAGGAACTAGGAACATAGAATTTGAGCAACCTAAGGCGATTCATTTCTTTAAAGGCATCAGATTCTAGTTTTAACTCTTTGTTCTGTGATATGTCAAAAACGATGCCTTCAACTGCTTCATTTCCCTGAATCAAGGATAGAGAGATTAGTCTGCTCGATATAGAACATGGTTGATAGAAGGAAAAAAAAAATTGGAGGAAAGAGATCATAGGATTGTTAGAATCATGTGTGGTTGTGTGTGCCTTAGCTTCTGAAACTGTCAATTTGTAGAGAAAGTAAGATAAAGGTCAGGGTGTTTGGTTTTCACCTTCTTTTTGGTCAGTGCATCGCAAACTTCCTCGTAGGTCCACAACCTGCTGAGCTTTCCAGCTTCTGCTTCACGAACAATGCTCAATCCCAGTTCTTGTACTAAATCATGCATTTTTATTTTGTTGTTGGACATTGTTACGAGAGACTTATCGATAAGCACACCTATATTATAAAGCACAGAAGAATAAGAACCCTCCAAGATTTTTGTTACATAATCTCGCTCCTCTCCTTCGAAGAAACAGGCAATATCAAGAAATATTCCCTTCTGATCACGGGTTAGTGAATCATAGCTCATTCTTGTCACATTCTGAATATGAGGGTCAGAATCCAACTTTTCTAGTTTACTCTGCCATTCCTCCCTGGTTGCCTTGAAGAGTGCAGAACCCAGAACTTTAAGAGCCAAAGGGTTGTACTCTGTGTAATTTACCACCCTCGTAGACATCTCAATGTAATCACTTAGGGGATCCTTTGCCTTAAAGGCATTCAAGCTAAACAGTTCAAGAGCTTCGTGGAAGCTCAGTTTTTGCACCTCATAGATATTATCAGTTACTCTCGTCAACACTTTCCTATCCCTACTTGTGATGATAATTCTACTCCCATGTCCGAATAAATTATTTTGTTCACCTAGCAAAGTCTGCAATGGCACTGACTCATCGACATCATCAAGAACTAGAAGAACCTTTTTACGACGAAGTCGATCTTTTACGAATGTTTGCTCTAAATTTGGGGTGTTTAGATTCAGATTCTCCTCATCCAATATGCTTGAGATTACCTTGTTTCTTAGGTCTGCTTCATTACCCCTTTTCAGTTCTTCACTGGCATTAGGTAGAAAATAGAATCCTTCGAACTGCATGTAGATTTGATTGAATACTGCTCCTGCAATGGCCGTCTTGCCAGACCCTGCC
>JANIHY010000210.1:60191619-60203099 GCA_027479065.1 Erythroxylum brevipes
AGGGCCCCAAGGCCATTGAATTGGTTATAATTGTTTTCCGCATATGTTATCATGTGTATATGTGGGTGTTGCGTTAATAAAAAAAATATTTATAATGAGTTTTTGGACTGAGTGATGTAGCACGTCACCCTCGCGGGGCACGAACTCGGATATCACCATCGATGTCGGGTTCGAGTCTTGCGGGAGTGGGGTGTTACAATGAAAATTTGGGAGACTTCCATTGGAATTGGAATTAAATGGGAATTTTGGTTGTGTTAGGAAATCAAGAACCTATCCAAGAGTCAGAGGAAGGGCATAATTGAATTTGGATTTTCAAGAATATATGATGGGTAATTTATTTATAGTTATTGTGTAATGGGCAAAATGCCTTGTGTGTGCTTTGTGTGCTAAAATGACTTGCTTTGAAAGGTTGTAATCCGAAAATTGCAATGTGATACATGACATTGTGATAAAATAATTGAATTGCGTGTATAATCATGTTATATCATTGAATTGAATCATGACATTTTGTATAAATAAAAAGCATAGGAATACGAGATTGTGAATAATTGAATTAAGCATAGAATTTGATTGTGTTTGGGCGAGAGAGGAACCATTTTGTAGTCACGTGCACGTCGACATAAAGCCTTCTCCCAGCTGTCAGCTTGTGGCTACGAGATCTGAAAAGTGGGGTCGTTTCGTTCACAGAGTAAATCTCAATTTCTCCGTTTTGTTCACGGAACCCTCGAGCCAATTTGTGTGTGCATTTGCATTTTAATGTGTTAAGTTATGATGACTTTTTAAGTTGAGTGTTATGCCTATATGTGAATTTGATCCAATATGTTCCATGGGATGATGTATTGAATTATGAGATGTGTATTAGAATTGTGAATGCTGGGATTTCATTGTTAACCTAGATGGATATTTGTATATGTTTGATTATGTGGCTTATTGTCAATGGCTATAAATATATTAGCCACTGAACTGTGTAGGTCAATCCAAAATTTTCCTCCTCAGGTGCGGACCGAGAAGAGTAACGACCCCTTGCATGCATTTAGAAACTCCAAGATAGCTAGGAATCTTTTGTACTAAGTTAGTAACATATGGCTAGCTTTATAGGCATATCAAACACGAGCATCTTTTGTATTTTGTATTAAGTTGATTTATATGTTGATATGTAAGTAAAGCTTGTTCAAAACATTGATTTTGTTTAAAAATGAGAACGAGAATTGAAAAGTTCTTTTTGTATGATTATGTTTCTTTGATGTTTAAGAATGATGGATGTGCTTATAATTTGGTTGAGATTTCCAATTGTTGCTAGTGTTAGAATAACTTATTCGAATCCAAAAGATTGGGTGTGATGAATCCTTTGGAGTTGAGATTTAAGTGTTAATGAGATGTTTTTAGTATTTAAATGGATATGAAGTGGTTTTTGGCACTAGAAGGGTGGTATTGGAGAAGAGTATGAGGAAAGGGGATGTTAGGATGAGTTTAGGATCCTTTGGAGGGATCTTGGAGGGTGAAAATTTCGTGACACTCAAAGGTTACACGGCTTGCCAGTGTTGGTTTACACGGCCTGTATTTTTGACCCTCAAAATGACTGAATTTCATTTTAGAGTTTTCACAAAAGTTGTAGATCTAGAAGTCTTCTTTCAAACTGTCTAAAAACGAAGTCAATCCGATACCTGTAGTGAGACTTATGGCAATTGCTCCAAGGCAACAATATGAGTGAGGACATGAACACGTTGGATTCATTTGGCCATAACTTCTTTGTCCGATTGAGGTGATTCTTGAAGAGATAGATTCCTAACTCGTTTAGCTACCTTCCAAAAAAAATTGATAGCCTTTGGTATCGAATTTCAAAAGATTGATAAAAAGAAAATGAGGGTTCATTGGAATGAACCTTCAAAGAAATATGTTTACGCTTTTTGAGTTCGGAATGATAGTTGGTCTCTGGAAACGAGGTCCAACATCTTAGTTGGGCCCCAGGAATAGGACCCAACATATCTTCTATAGAGGATCTGATTCTTTTACTGATCAACTAGTGATTCTATGTAATCTCCACTTGCATTTTTGAAGAAATTCATTAGAGAGGCAAAGAAGATTAAGATCCAAATCTAGGTAAATGCACAATCAAGAGGTGACAAAACTCTTCCCTGTGAAGCCATAGGATGATGCATGTCTTTAAAGATGTCCAAAAGAAGGGAATCCATAATTTGGGCATTTCTTTTCTAGAGGTTTGGACAGAATGGTCTGAAATTACTATTGGTGTTATGTATATTTTCATCTCAACAATGCGTTTTGTATGCTGGTCAAGGCTATGTTGTTTTAGGCGAGGTATCCTTTGTAAGACTAAATCTTGTAAACTCATTTATATATACAATTAATTCCTTTTTACTTTTTCAAAAGAAAAAAATGCTCTTTACTATGTCTGAAAAGATCCTATTCTTTTGTTTGACAACCTTGTTATTTCGTGTAGTGCAAGAAGAGTGATTTGATATTGTATTTCAAAACTTTTAAACTTATTAAACTTATTCACCCTATCATATGTACGGAATATCTTTATACAATAATTGCTTTGTCTTGTCATGTCAGTCTTAACTTCTTAAAATAAGTAAAAACTTCATATTTATTTGATAATAAATAAATTTAATTTTTTTTGGGTTTAATCATCAATAAAGATCAAGAAGTACCTATTATTTTCGTTCAAATCAAAATTCATTGAACCAAATATGTTAAAATGAATAAGCTTATGTCGCTAGATTGCATGTTGACTATTTATAGCTCTAAATGGAAATGTGCTTTGTTTTCCAATAATGTAAGCTTTATATAATTGACACGGATGGATTATACTCTATAAGTTTTTCCATATATACCTTTAAGCAAGCAACTTCAAAATTGGAACCTTAAATGGACAAATCATAGTTGTTATAACTAAGACTCACTTTAACCATATTATGGAAGCATATATAAATGTCATTAGAACTATAAATATGAAACATACAATTTTTTTTATTAAAGTGACCCTAAGAATAAGTGCATCGTTTGTATCCAAAATTGAAAAGTGACCATCATGAGGATACTTTAATATCCTTCTATAATAACTAACTCATGCTATATAGGTTGCTTTTGATGTTTGACATATATAAAACATTTGAAATAAAGATATGGTCTCAATTCTTGCTTTTGATGTTTGGCATATATAAAACATTTGAAATATAGATATGGTCTCAATTCTTCAATTTGATTAAAATTCATCTTTTCCCCATTACCTGTGATATCATTGGTGAACTTAACTTTATAGTAGATAGACTTATCAAGATCAAAAACAAGCTTTTCTTACCACACATATGATTGGTGCACCTTGTATTAGGAATCATATGTAATAATTTGGTATTTCATTAGTTGTTGTAACCTTTAAAAGAATGTGGTTTGATTGTCATATTCTTATATAAAATGAGAGCTTTGGTCATACTCTTTATATCTGCACTTACCGGAGTAATGACTATGTTTATGACATAAATAACATTCAATATTTGACTTATCAACCTTCCTTTGCCACGACCACAACCTTAACCTCTAAAATTTTGACGTTAATGTTGGTATAATGTTTGATTTACTTTAATTATTTAGATTGGCTTCAATTCCATGGCTATGATCATCATATTCTTTATTATGTAGTGATGATTGTCACGTTCTCATCTGCTACCACATGAATTTCCATATCCTTGAGTTGTTTCACCGACTTATACAATGTTGGTACAAATTAAACTTTAAAAGGTTTGTTCCATTAGCTTCTCTAGCTACTACTTATTTATGCGTTGCTTATAGACTTGCAAAGTGGTATATACCTTGTCAATAGTTACCATATTAAATTAAGAATTTCTTTAATCTTTACTTCGCCATGATCCAATTTGAGGTCAAAAATCCAAGATTTTCTCCATTTTAACTTACTTTTTATACTTAACTATTTTCATTTGATTTTTCAAAATAAAAAGTCTACTTACATAATTAGCCATAGTCTCAAATGAATCTATTTGCAAAATTTCGTATTGATGTCTCAAGGTTTAAAGTTATACCATCTTAACTTTTTTCACACCTTTGTACAATGTCAATAAGGTGTTCAGGCTTGCTTTGACATAGTCACTCTCGTAATCTTCTCAAACACTTCATCATTCACTCCATGAATAAAATACAAAGCATTCTTCTTCTTTTTTTTAATCCTTGCCATGGACAACCTTCTGCACATAACTAGCATTGTCTTTAAAATTAGTAAGGTCAGTCATCATAACACTTTATAAGTCGTAGTTTTTGAAAAGCATTTTAAATAGTCCATTGATTACAACTTTTTTCATTTAAGAAAAGAATTAAAATTTGGGATAAATTTTTCTTGACAGTAGCTTTAATAGTAGTTTTGTAATAAAGATAAGGAGGAGTTAGCTGTTGACTTAAAAAAGCAGGCACTGTTTCCCTTGATATGCTCCACCGCCACGCCTCCACGTGAAGACGTACCAGAGTTCCACTCATCACTCACTTTGAAGAAGCTCAGACTGAGAGTACCAAAAATGGTAAATGGGACATCGTCCTTTGTTGTGATGATAGAGTATTGTAATGGTGGAGGAATCAAGAGTATGCCACGTGCTGAACGGAGCCACACTAGTCTATGAGTCTTATCAGTGCTGGAGCCTGGAATGTTGGAGATTACTCGTCTCCTCTGGATAGGGATATTGGACATTATTTGTATACGTGGATCTCTGACTGTTGTGATTTAAACTAAACATCGTAAGCTCTCAAAACCTAAGCTTTAATGATCTTTAGGAATCAAATATGGCATGGTGGCTGCGCTTACCAACAACCATTTGTGGTCCAGCAATACAAATCCAAATTGGCAATATCCTATCACTTAAGAGTGAGCATTTAGATAATTCGGACTTAATTTTTATTACTCGGGTCCGACTTGAATTATCCAAAATTTTTTTTTTACTCGGCTCGAACTCGAACTTTCAATTACCCGAATTTATCCGGCCCGATTTATCCAAATTATCTATTTACCCGGCCCGATTTATCAGAATTATCTCAGCCCGATTTACCCAAATTATCCAAATTACCCTATTTCATAATTTTTTAAAACCTAATTCGAATAATCAGGTCGGCCCGAATTTTATCGGAATTACCTGTGCCGGCTTGAAAATAATTCAGGTAATACCCGGACCGATCCGAATTACCCGACACTTAGCATTTACTTACTCGAATTAATTCGAGCCGGGTTGGGTAATCGGGTCGATCCGAATAATACTTACCCTACTATCGCTGACATCAAAGAGTCTAGATCTTTTATTTAATTTTATGATGTCTTATTATATCAAGTAAATCTCAATCATTTATTTATGTGAGTCTTGCGTGAATTTCACATAAATAAATATTGATCTCATATAAATAAATGACTGAAATTTACTACACACAATAAAACACTATAAAATTAGATAAAGAATCTTATCCCGACGTCAATTACGATCAAACATACGCATCTCACGCAATTTTATCCTCCCATTCCCAGTCCCAACCGATCCAACGGAAACTAGTCACCATCCAATGCCAGTGTCGGAAAGCACAACTCCACGGTCGTCATTGTCCCACGTTGCTCTTGTTCATTGATCCCAAGTCACATCAGTGTTTCATCTCATTATGATTGGTCCACGTTAACCAGATGTGCATGGTTAGGACAATATTTTAGTGAGAATACAATTAAAAAATTTAGAAAAATATGAAAGAGACCTGAAATTGGAAGCCCCTTAAATGCGGGCAATAGACACCTGGCGACTTGGAGAAACGACACACTCTTCTCCTCCACTCCTCTCTCTCTCTCTCTCTCTCTCTTCTCATCCCCTATTTTTATTTTTTCACGCCAAAAATGAAAAAACCCAAACTTTTTATAAATTTTTGTTGAAAAATAAGAGGTGAGCAAAAGTAATCCAAGCTTTTATGCTCTCTCTGACTCTCTCTCTCTCCCGCCTCTTTCTCTCCCCCTCTCCCTAGTCCGTCTTTTGTATCATAACTGTTCTATTTTCATTTTTATCTTATTATTTCTTCCTTTTATGAGCTTTAATTGCAATAAAGTTTGCATCTTTCCCGCTGAAATTACTTGTTGGAAAATGGGTTGTAACAAAGTTTAGAATTTGAACAGTTGATTCGTTTACTAGATCCTTTTCTTGGGTCTGTGGAAACTTAAACTGAGTGATGGAAATGGGTTTGAAGTTGGATATTAGCTTTTCTTTTCCTTCACTTTTCTGGTTAAAGTTGCAGGGTTTAGATGTTGTTTTTGATTTGGAAGATGGGTTGGTTTAAACTAGTGATTCTGTGTGGTGAAAGTTTGACTTTTGGTGATGGGACGTAGATGAGGAGATGAAAGTTAAAGCATGAAATTTGTTGTTTGATTTTGTAGCGGTGATCGAATTTTTGGATCTGGAATATAAAAGAAAGGGCCTTACTTTAATTTGACCGCGTCAGTTAGCTAGTTGAATGGGCCTTTTGTTTCTTTATATTCTACCCTTGTAATTTAGTGCACTTTGAAGTATTTTAGACTGATGCAAATCAAGTCTCGATCCTTAACTTGGCTTGCTTTCAATGTTTTCTTCTTGCTTTTTTCTATTCTTAAGAGTATTGAGTCTGTTGTGTATATTTTAATTGACATGGGATGCTATGCGAGATTCTACATACTTGAATTTTGGAGCCATATAACTCGGTTCTTCACTGAACTTAAGGGACCTCCATTGAAATTTGGATCTTCCATGGATTTCGCAATTTTGAGTCCGTGACGCTGTTTGTTATGAAATCCTAACTGGAAGTTTATCATACTTCGATTTAGTCCAACTCTTGCTAATTGGATGCCAGTACTTGTTCTTTTTTCTCCTGAAAATTGTGGTTGATGTGAAAACTTGAAATCGTTTATAGTGTTTCTTGGTTCGTTCTTTTATATGTTTGAAATGAGAACTTCTGACGTTTTTAACTCTTACAAGCAACAACTGAGTTATGTTGCTGTTGTTGCGATTATCAATGGTTGGTATGCAGTTTATAAATTTATGGCTGTAAACTTGGTCTCCAAATCTAGTTTGGTTTCACTTCCCTCCTCACGACTTTAATGGATGTTTGGATATCATTTTGTAGAAGAAGCTTAGAGGAACGAGATTCCAGTTTGATCCACTTCAGACGGGTGAAGTTCTAACGCTGCTTGATTGGTCCTGCTGTTTTAACTGCTTGAAAATTTTTGGAAATGGAGTCCAATTTGAACTTCAAGAACTTTGGTAATACTCCGCCTGGAGAAAACGGTGGTGCAAAGCCTCCAGGAAATCCCCTGCTAGTTCGGCAGCCTTCGGTATATTCCTTGACCTTTGAAGAGTTCCAGAACACTTGGGGAGGAGGGCCTGGGAAGGATTTTGGGTCAATGAACATGGATGAACTGTTGAAGAACATATGCGCCGCTGAAGAGACTCAGGCGATGACAAGTTCTATTGGTGTTGGAGAAGGAAGTGTTCCTGGTGGAAATTTGCAAAGACAAGGATCATTGACTTTGCCCAGAACAATAAGTCAAAAGACTGTTGATGAGGTATGGAGAGACTTGATCAAGGATACTAGTTTTGCCTTTAAAGATGGAAGTGGTAGTGTAGCACCAAATCTGCCGCAGAGACAACAGACATTAGGAGAAATGACTTTGGAAGAGTTCTTGGCAAGGGCTGGAGTAGTGAGGGAGGATCAACAAATTGGAAATGCAAATGATACTGGATTTTTGTGTGAATTATCCCGGTTTAACTATAGTAATGACCCAAGTTTAGTTCTTGGGTTTCAGCAGTCTAATCAAATGAATGGGATTGTAGGTGCTCAAGCATCGGACAATAACAATAGCTTACTCGCTCATCAGCCTCCTAGTTTAGGACTGAATGGGGGAGCAATCAAATCATCTCAACCGCTGCAGAATTCCCATCAACAACATCCCCAGTCCCAACGACTACCACTCTTTCCCAAGCCAACCAGTATTGCATTTACATCCCCCATGCATTCAATTCATAATACTCAGATTGGACGTCCGAAAGATTCAGTTGTGGGTATGCACACGTCTATCAACAATAAGTTTGTTCAAGGTGGAGGACTGAACGCGGTCAGTCTAGGAAGTTCAGCTGCGACAAGATCTCCTGTAAATCAGATATCACCAGACGTCACTGTAAGGAGTAATGAAGATACGTCCTCGCTATCCCCAGTTCCTTATGTGTTGACTAGAGGAAGAAAACCCAATACAGCTTTGGAGAAGGTAGTTGAGAGAAGACAGAGAAGAATGATAAAAAATAGAGAGTCGGCTGCTAGGTCACGGGCTCGCAAGCAGGTGAATTTCTTGATTGAGCTACTATATGCACAGTAGCAGCTAGAATATCTGTTACATCACGTTCAGTGCACTGGCTTTTGTAAGGGTTAAATTTGCTGTAATGTAATTAAAAGGTCCTCTCTTTTACTTATGTGTCCGATGAACATATGATGCACTAATGTGGATGAAAGTTCCCTTTTTTGGGGTAATATAGAATACTGTTAAATGGATTTGAGAAACCTGCTACAAGTGACCCTTTAATGCTTTATGATGGGAGTCTTTTGGGTAAGCATTACATCAATATAGCTATAGGTGCAGAGCTATATCACTCTGGTAACGTGTCTTTTTGTTTGTGTTTTCAGTTTCGAAAGATAGGTTGACTTCGAGTCTTTTCGGAATAATTGCACAAGCGAAAGAAATAGTGTTAGACAAAATGCAAAAAGCCTATGTGCTAACCATGGTCAAGTTATTAAGCTTGCATTAGCCACCAACATATGAATTTAAAGCAATCAATTTTAATACTACCTGGTTGGAAGGAATTTTTCTGCAAGGAAAATGGATGCAAAATTATTATAATTATATAAATATTTAATTAAATGTTTTAAGAGACTTTAGTCTATTACTTAAGAAACTTGTACATAGGCTTGTATGGTTCTAGTTTTGGTGCATAAACTGTTGTTCAGTTTAAGGTTGCAGAAACAACTCTTATTTCTATATTTATATTTCAAACTTGTCAGCAAAGTGAGAAGATCTTTACAGCAATGTTTTTGTTAAGGTTTTTTTGT
This sequence comes from Erythroxylum brevipes, assembly GCA_027479065.1. NCBI lineage: Eukaryota > Viridiplantae > Streptophyta > Magnoliopsida > Malpighiales > Erythroxylaceae > Erythroxylum > Erythroxylum brevipes. The sequence goes on from JANIHY010000210.1 coordinate 60,200,737, forward strand.
TTTGTTTTTGGTTAATCATTCAGGCATATACCATGGATCTGGAAGCAGAGATTGCAAAACTTAAAGAACTGAACAGAGAATTGCAGAGAAAACAGGTACGCCTTGTTAATCTGGAATCCGTACAAAAGTTGGGTTATCAACCTTCCTTGATGGAACTTTTGTTGTTGCAGGCAGCAATGGAAATACAGAAGAATCAGGTGTGGCTTCCTTCTTTTATTCTGGTGAAAGTTTCAATGACATGAAAATGACGCCCATTTTATGCTCTATAAATTAAGCATAAATGTTTTATTAATCTAAATCTTAAGAACATGCAATGATAAGGGTACAGGATGTGCAAGGCATGCTACAATGGAATTCTTAAATGACTCCCTGAAAGTTTCACTTGATGACTCTTTCCATTTCTATCAGTGTTCCTTGAAACTTATCACTAAAATCATGAAGGAATTGAAATAAAACAATAAGCACCCTTCACAGCAATTTGCAAGATGGAGTCACTTGTTTCTAACCATTGAGGATTTGGTGAACTGCGTATCTTCTTTCTGTACTCATCCATTTTAAAGGATATCAATGGTTCAACCTTCTCAAATATATCTGAATATTGGGAATTAATTTGTTCCTCGTTTAAAATGTGTTAAACTAAGAATTCAACTGTGTGATTTCTGTCCTTTGTTTATTATCTGGTATTTGAGGAAGATTGCTTTCTGATCAGTTGTCTGGAAATTTTTAGATGCTGATTATCCTTTTTTGTTTTTGCAGTTCAAGGAGACAAATCGGGCCTGGAGTGCTAAAAGACTAGGCTTGAGAAGGACATTAACAGGCCCTTGGTGAGGTCAGTAGATTAGTCTTAGATAATGGGACAGTGCTGATCTCAAGGATGCAATATGAGGCATTTGTGGCGTATAAAGATCGGTTAGCTGATCGCATTTTATTCTAGGATGGCTTAGTAGTGTTATTACTAGGAGTTGAAATTAGTAAATTATGACTTTATATTAGTTCTACACTCTCTTGAATAAACTTGTATGTCATCTTTATTTGCTTATCTTTGATTATAAATGGCCATGTATTTAGACAAGTCATGTGTTCCAGGTTGCAACACTCAGAGCTTTAGCGCCTTACATTATCTACCTTACAGCTTAAGAACGCCAGACATGCTTAGAAAGAAAGTAAAGTACAATTGGTAAAAGGGTGTCAAGCACTAACAAGATGTAAAAATTTGATGCCACTGTCTGCAAAAATATGATTGTCAATGATGTAAAACAAAAAAAAAAAGACTGTTCAAGAGAGTATAGAAGTGGCGAGCGCTCTCCTTCTCTAGCTCTTTCTGCTTCTTCCTTGTCCACTCACCAGTTATGGCTAATCTGCCTCTCTTTTCTTACTTCAACTCCCATAGATCTCCAAACCTGTATTTACATTTCTGTTTTCTCAAAACTTTATTTTTTTCTTGCTTCAACTCCCACAGATCTCCAATCTTGCGTTTACTTTTTAGTTTCTTCTGTTTCTTCCCAATCTTCTAACTTTTGCTAATTTACATTCAAAAACTTCATTACTCATTCTCCTGTTTTCATTCCAGCTCTCAATCATTCCCCAACCTAGTCCTCAAGTGCCCCTCCTCCTCTCGCTTCTTTCTCTACATTCACCCTCCTTCTCCACATATGTCTGTTATACCCTTCTAGTTGTTGGGGTATTTTCGTCATTCTGCTTGACTATTTTCCCTCTTTTGGTAACTACTTTTTCAAAAATCTTCTTTTGACACTGCTCTGTCTTCCCATTCTCTTGCCTGTCAATCATGTTTGTCCCTTTTCTTTGTTTAGCCTCCATCACCAAATTTTCACTGCTACCATCCCAAACCTTAGCTGCCCCCAAGCTCCCTGAAAAGAGCTCCTCCCTTCCTTAGATCTCAAGAAGAGCTGGAAGCAAATGATAGCTGATGATGGTGACACTGCCCTCCACTACTCCCCATTGAAAGAAGACCAAGGTAGATTCATTGTTGCGCCTGATGTGGAAGTTTTACAAGAAGGTGCACGGTCATGGGAGGCCTCTCTGGTGGGATTATTCTTGGGGAGAAGACCCCCTTTTTCGATGTTGCAAAAATGGGCAACCAATAATTAGAAGAATAAGGGTCTGTTAGAGGTAATGCTAGTAGACAAAAACTTAGCTTTATTTTCCTTATCCTCTAAAGCGCAGGTAGTTAAAGGTCCTGTTTGGCAATCAGCTGATAGCTGATTCTATTAGCTGTTAGCTGATAGCTGATTATATAAGCTGATTTGACCAACGGATTACATTAGTTGTTTGTTAAAGATGTTTGGTAAAATTAGCTGTTTAGTATTAGCTGTTTAAGTGTAAAATGACTTATAAGGACATGA
>JANIHY010000210.1:60203199-60216194 GCA_027479065.1 Erythroxylum brevipes
AAATTCTATAATAATATTCAACGAAATATTAAGATATACAATATTCATACCCTTATAATTTTTTTAAAATCATGTCCTTATAAGTCATTTTACACATAAACAACTAATACTAAACAGCTAATTTTATCAAACATCAAATGACAAATAACTAATGTAATCCGTTGGTCAAATCAACTGATAGAATCAGCTATCAGCTAACAGCTAATAGAATCAGCTGACAGCTAATGCAATCAGCTGATTGCTAAATAGGGCCAAAGTCAGTATCTTTGTAGGTTAATCTGTATAATGTTCTATCGGAATATTAGACTACCAAAGGTCTTAGTATGATAGCAAGCTATTTGGGGCAACCATTATGCATGGATGAGAACACAACAAAAAGGAAAAGGCTAGGCTATGCTCAGTTGTGTATTACATATTTCTAAGGATTTGTCAAAACATATCTCCATCTTGAGGTTAGGCTTTAATGGTTCATTATATGAAGATACTGTCATGATGGATTATCATTAGAAGCCTTCCTTGAAGCTATAAGGGAAAAAATGGGTACCAACAGGGAAAAGGTTCAAGGAAGGGAGCTATAAGGAACTAATGGGTCCAGATCTATGTGATAATGAAGGAACCAATGTGCAGGAAATATGCCAAAATGGGACACAAGAAGAGCCAGTCTTAATTGAAAAAAAAATCATATGGATAAAGTTGGTAATGAGTAGTTGGAAACTATCCCAACTGTTGCAACATTTACTGACTTAGATGAAGAAATTTGGCCAAAGTAGAATTTTGTAACAAGCACTATAAAAGAAGTTTCTAAGGCAAGTTAGTGGTTTTGAAGGGAGAAAAAGGGGATGATATTGGGGCAACTTCATCTTCTTCAACTTTGACTAATCCAGAAGAGAGAAAGAATGCTTATTAATTTAATAGTGTTAAAAGAAGGAAGGGTATTAGGAGGAAAAGTCAAAGCTCCAAACCCATTACATCATGATAGTAGTCTAGAATGTCAGGGACTTTAATTGCCTAAAAAAACTCTTAGCCTTAAAGGATTTTTTGGTTAAGCAAAATATTTCAATTTTTGTTATTTTGGAAAAAAAATAGATAGGAGAACCTCAAGAATCTTAAAACTTAGGAAATAAGTGGCAGTTCCATACTAATCATCAGGCTCATGTTTTTGGCATAATTATTATTGGATTTGATCCTTGAATAGTAGATATTGAGGTGTTGGAAGTGGAGACGCAGGTTATGCACATGAAATGACATTTTGTTAAATAAATTTCTTCCTTTTTTGCATCAGTAGTGTATGGTTTAAGCTATGTGTTTCAAAGAAAGGAGCTTCAGGAGAGTTTACTTTCCAAAGAAGGGTGGCAAGTCCTTCGCTCATTTCGGGAGATTTTAATTCTACACTCTATAGAACGGAAGCAGAAGGTCATTTTTCCTTAAGAAATTACTCTACCGATTTCAAGGAATGTGTTGATCAGCTAGGAGTTCTATACCATAAAGCTACTGGACATTTTTTTCTCCTTGAGTAATAAGCAGTCTAATGGTTGGGCACTCAGGAAAAAACTTGATCGTGTTTTGGTCAAGCAAGCATGGTTACAACTTTTCCCAAAAAGTAAAGGCTCCTTCTTAGACCCTATGTTTTCAGACCATACCCCAATCTCTGTGGGGGACCTATTCCTAAAGGTGAAGTGTTGCCATCCATTTAGATTTAACAACTATTTGGTGAATGTAGAGGATTTCATAACTGTGTGAGGGAAGGAGCAATAACTAATAATAAATGGAACCCTTCAATTCCAATGTATCCAAAAGCTGAAACTAATAAGAAAGGCCTTAAAGAATCTAACGAACTAGATAGGGAAGAGCACATTTCGGGCTATATCAGTAACCAGAGATAAACTATCCCAACTTCAGCATATTCTGTCCTACAACTCAATAGATATTCTCCCTTTATCTTAAGAGAAATTAATCTTATCTGCCTATTTACAAGCTCTAAACAATCATGCCAGTGTTATAGAGCAGAGGGCTAGGGTGAAGTGCCTTAAAGAAGGAGACAAGAATACTAAATTCTTCTTTGGCGCAATTATTGCCAAGGAGAACTACAACACTATAAAGGAAATTACTTTACCAGATAGAAGGAAGTTAAGTAAGCATGAGAATTTGTTGAAAGAAGCTGAGAGCTTCTTCAAAGATTTCTATGTCTCTCGGAATGTATCTGTGAATACTCAGTGCTTGGACTCCATTATTCATAATAGGCTCTCAAATGAAGAGAAGACTCTATTAAATAGAATAGTGGAATATTCAGAGATAGAAGGGGCAGTCTTCCAAATGACTCATAAAAAAGCTTTTGGACCTGATGGTTTCAATTGTTTCTTTTATCAGAAAGCATGGATTGAGATTGGTACTATGGTGAAAGTAGTTGTTAAATAGTTCTTTTCTTTAAGAACTCTTTTAAAGGAGATCAACAAAACCTACCTCTGCCTAGTCCCTAAACTAAGCAATCCAGCAACCTTGGAGGACTATAGACCTATTGCATGTTCTAACTTCATCTATAAGGTGGTTGCAAAGATTATTGACAATAGATTGAAATATGTTTTGACGTCCTTGATTAGTGATAATCAAAGTGTTTTCCTACAGGGCAAACAAATAAGGCATAACATTTCCATTATGCAAGAATTGCTTAGAAGTTACTCGAGGAAGAAATCTCTAAAAAATTGTGCTTTCAAGATTGATTTTAAGAAGGTTTTTGACAGTGTAGAATGGAACGTTATGTTGAGGCTACTAGAAGTGATGGGGTTTCCAAAGGTGTTCATTAAATAGGTAGAAACTTGCATTGCTTCCCCTTCCTATGCTTTATTGGTCAATGGATCTCCTATAAATAGCTTTCATGGACATAGAGGACTTAGACAAGGAGATCTTATGTCTCTCTATTTGTTCATATTATGCATGGAAGCTCTAACTTCTCTAGTAAAGAATAATTGTCAGGGGTTGAAGGTTCAAACATCATAACCCATGTAAGAAAGTTTCTTTGGTAAATCTATGCTTTGCAGATGATCTTTTCCTATTCTCTAAGGCTGGTAAGACATTTATCAAACTCCTTGTAACTTTTTAAAACCTATTTAGCTCTATGTATGGCCTCATTGTTTACTATAACAAAAGCCATTTTGTTCTCTCTAAAAGTGCAGATCACTTGGAAGGTTTAGTTTCTTCCTTATTTGTGGTAAAGAAACATACTCTATGCTATCTAGGTCTGCCAATTACTTCCAAAAGGCTTCAATTTCAGGAATGCTACCCACTCATTGAAAAAATTCAACAGAGATTGTCCTCTTGGACCAACCGTGCTCTATCTTTTGGGGGAAGGTGATAGTTGGTTAACTCTATACTTAACTCTATGCACACCTATTGGTGCTTAAATATGGTGCTGGCAAGGGGAGTAATCAAATCACTAAAAAAGATTATGAGGAACTTTCTATAGGGAGGAGGTGGCTCGAATATGGGGTATGTTAAGGTCAAATGGGTCGAAGTCTGCAGACCTAAAAAGGAGGGAGGGCTTGGAATTATTCCTATAAAGCTGTCTAATAAAACTCTCTTCATGAAGAAATTTTGGTCTATATTGCAAGGAGAGAATGACTTATGGGTAAAATGGCTTCATGCCTATGTCCTAAAAGGTCAAAGCATATGGTTTGTTAACCCGAAGTCCTCCCACTCTTAGTTTTTGTCTCAATTACTGAAGATAAAGAAGAATATGAGTTCTGAAATTTCATGCAAGGTAGGGGATGGAGAGAAGGCCAGTTTTTGGTATGATAATTGGTTATGAAATGGTTTCTTAATCTCTAATCAAATTGTAATTCTACTTTTAAATCATTTGCCTTTAAACGCTAAAGTAAAGGCTTTTATTAAGGAGGGTAAATGGGAGGAATACCCCGCAGGAATTCATCATCTACACCTACTTACCCCTTAACCTATTAATCGACCAATACATTTGGAGAAACCCACAAGGTATTTTCACAAAAAAAGTTGCAGGGAATGGTTGTAAGAGGAATACCAAGGTGGAATGGTGTGAGGTTATATGGCATAAAGAGCTAAGGCCGAGCTATTCATTCATCCTATAGCTTACTATTATAAACAAACTTAGCACTATTGATAGACTCTCATTTCTGAATTCAAGAGTAGATTGTGTCCTGTGTAACTTAGGACAAGAAAGTAGGCATCATCTATTTTTTGAGTGCCTCTTCTTGGAAGAAATTTGGTCTTGGATAAGACAAAAAATGCCTGTGGTCCCTAAACACGTCTCATTTCACAGTGATTGTGCAGTGGTTCAGCAGACTAAAGTCAATTTCTCAACCTAATTCTCTTATCAACCTAATTTCCTTTATGACTAGCATTAAGGAAATATGGGCAGAAAAAAAACATGCAAAGATTTCAAACTTCCAATAGAAGTTCACATCAAGTTAGAGAGTACATCTTTGATAAAGTTAGAGAACATATTATCTCTTCTAGCTCTATCAAGGAATGTTCATCCCAGATTGCAAATGAATGGAGAATATAGAGAAACATAGAGAGATAAAGGGAAACATGCATGCAAAATAAAAGATAGTTTGATACTAAAATCTTTTATCAATATGGAAGGTACAGGAAGAGGGGCTTACCGTTTTAGCTGTTGAAAAGGAAAAGCCATCAGGGCTTGGAAAAAGGGTAAGGGATGCTCATCTAAGGTCCTGAAACTCAAAGAGACAAAAAAGGAAGCTACAGTTAACTTTATCTGGTTAGATCAAGGATGAAATTCAAAGAAGTGGAAAAAAGGATTTCGGACAATCAATATTACCCTAATCGACAATGGACAGGCTAGAGTGATCGAGCTTCAATAATAGGCCGAACGTTTGTGGAAGGTCTATCTCTAACCTCAGAAGATCCTCGGGTGGTGGAGATCGCGATGAACTCTAACCCTAATCTGGAAATTTTGAATGAAGATTGGGGAAAGAGTTTTTTAGTTTTTACCTATTTTAGTCTAATGTCGTCTTATTATATTGCAAATGTTGTCATGTTACGGTGATTCCTTACTTTGTAAAGTTGTAGTTTTGGTTGTGGGGAGAGTTTTAATATCTTATTCTATGTAACCTTTGATCTTTCCTAATAATATAATTCTTTAATTTCTTAAAAAATTCAGGTTAATGACAAAACTAAAGAAATTCACTTGTGAAAAGAAAAAAGGATAAGCATTCATCTTCTAGTTAGAAGCAGCAAGACACCATACGCATAAGGGATTAAGTTTGCCAAGTTGATATAAGTTGCACAGTACTACACAAAAGGACATGCTTAACTAAGACTATACTTGGATGGGACATTTACAGGATGGGAGTCTTTCAAAATCATGATGACTCGTTGATGATCGAGGATTGGGGTTTTTGCTTAACAAAAGATAGGGTGGAGCACCCTATTTCTATTAGGGAGTTCCAACTTTGTGCCACTTAATTTTGTCCATAAATTTGTGTGAACCTCAAATAAATGTATGGATGAGATTTAATGAAACAGGGTATGAACTGATTAACCGAAACAGAGGATCTGATCCCACAAAAGACTAACTACTTCTATTAAAACACTAAAACTAAAACTTTATTCCATTTTTCGTATGATAAATAAAAAGAAATCATATATGAATATCTTTTACGACAGTCGTTGTATCGTTCAACATGTACTGGATAAGTCTAGTAGTTGATTACAAGAATTAATATTCCGAGGGTAAATGAAAAATTGATGAAAGCAACAAAGGATTGTTTAATTTTGATGCCAGGAGATGATAGACTAATTTTAGAAAGAGCAAACTTGACTTTCAGGAATAAGCGTTCGTCAAATAGTTTCAGGAACATTTTGAGCACTTCTAGGCATCTTATGAATTGTCTTGCTTTATCGACTAGATGCATCTAACTCTTAGGATAGTAAAAAACAAAAACTTCAGCTACGCTTCTAGCTCTTGAAATCGAAAATCTTGCTTATGATAGCCAATGAAAAGCCTATTGGTGTAGCAAGTCACTTGGTTGTAATCAACTTGCCATTGATCACTACTTTGGCACCACTAACCATTTGATTGGTTGGCTTGTTTAGGAACGAAGGATGTGCAGTGGCTTTCTTATCTTGTTTTACGACAGGAGAAGAAAAGCTTCAGAATATGAATGCTTAAAGGACAATGAATTCAGTTAGTTTCAATTACCTCGAGTAGCATATATTCTTCCATGGAGGATCTTCTTAGGACTAAATTTTTACAACCTGTCAATGATAGATAGCACTCATACAAGAAATAGAGGAAAGGGAAAGTGAATAGATTAAGAGAAGAAACAAAAAAGAAGAGGGATAATATATGCTTCTCCTTTTCATTCAATTTTCATCATATATAGTGATTACAAGTATAACGGGTCTCACCTTTGATTAAAAGTCAACTCGTTCCATTCATAACAACTTCTACTATTTCCTACATACTTTATTTATTTAGCTAATAAAATAACTCAATTAAATATAACCACTAACCCAAATTGGCTTGTTGACGTTACGCTTGCTTTTCCAAGTCTTAATTGATTCAGCTCTAATTACCATTGTATTATTACCTTATTTGTCAATAACAACCATGTCCTCAAGGTTTAAACTAGGATAATGGGAATTTATATCCTATTGATCATTCATGTAAGTGTAACATCCCGTCACTTGAATTAAGATTAAAATGGTGTTTAGTAAAGATTAATGAGAAATTGAGAAGCGTAACTCATGCTCATGCATCATTTTATTCACACATGTGTGAATATTTATTTTGATACAAAAAATTGTATATGCAGTTATTGACATTTCCAAGTATAATTGATTTAAAAATGCAATTAAAGTAAGAATTGTGGATTATTTGCGTAAAAATTTATTTGGAGAGTGTCATTATTATTTTAAAATTTTTGGTGAATTTTAGAGAATTTTCAAAAATTTAGGGTATTTTTGAACTAGGTTGTGGATCAATTATACAGTGACATGTGGAAAAATATATATACATGACAAATGGTTAATTTGTATTATGGCAAATGATTCACTTGTATTGTGTGGCGTGGCAGACACGTTTGTGTGACTAGTGTAAGACATGCAAACAATACAAGTAATGAAATGTTTAGAAAGGCAGGGTTACAATACTTCGTCGTTTTTCTCTGGAATCACCAAAACTACTATGGTTGTTCATCACCGAATAACAAAGTTTTATATTGTCTATGTGTAATTGATCCACTTTTATTGTTGAGAAGTAAAGCTGAAGCAAGTAAGTAGCTTTTACGGTGTAAATATGTACATGCATGCATAAGTTTAAGAAGTGTGATTTTGGTGTTAAATAACCTGTATGATGGATTTGTGAAATAGGAATCGTCCAGAAAATTATGAAATAGTTTCTATTGTTATATTGAAAGGGAAGATGCAAAAGTGCAGAAAATTAAAATAAAATGAAAATGATACAGAAGTCTATGAAAATCGATGAATATACATATACTCTATTGTGTTGGTGAAATACATATATGGCTTAGGCTTCACTATATGTGTGCGTAATTCTCATAAGAGTTGCAAAGATGATAAGGAATGAGGGGTAGGTGAGATTCTAATATAGAAAGTTGTTATATGAAGTGAAGGTGTGGTTGTTAGTGAAAAGTAATGCATCTGTTGAAAGCTAGAAAAGTGCAGAGAAGTTCATGAACATACTTTGTTTTTATTATATATATGTGTAAATGTTTGGGTATTGTTAGAGATGGATTTAAATGAGGTTAGAGTTAAAGAGGATATAGAGCATAATGAGGTGCTATGTTTTGAGGAGTAAGATGATAGAAAACATGGACTGATGTGAAGGAAAAAAAAAAGGAGAAAGGTGCAGAAGTTATAAAAATATAGTAGAGGGAGAAAGTGAAGGTGAGATTTCATATTTTGATCATTAAGTATGAACCTTGGATTTTTTGATTTATTGTGAGTTGTTGAGCTAAAAGGAGAGTAAAGTTGGGTTATGTAATGGATGTAGTAGATATGAAGTGTAAAAGTGGAAAAGTGAAAAAAAAAAGAGAGTTTTGGGTGGAGAAGATGAAGTTTGCGCTCTAGAGAGAGGAAAGGTGGTGGTTTACATGTATGGGTTATAAACTTGAGTATTTCATTGAACAACCCTAAGTCTTTTGGATATAACTTTTTCATCCGAACTCCAAATGACTTGAAACTTATATCAATAGATTTATAAGATATTTTTCTTTCTCTCCATAAAAAATTAGAGTTATCTGAATTGATTTGAAAGTGATTGATAGGATGAAAGTGTGGAAGTCTGCTGGAATATTATGAACTGAAAAATTTTTATGAACATGCTTCGGTATTCTAATTATAACTTGAGCTGTAGATTTCTAAATGAGTTTATTCTTCATTCAGATTAAACTAGAGACATATTTATACAACTTTCTTGAAGAAGTAGACTTTTAATTCTATCTCTAAGATTTTCAAAATTAGCAGGTAATTGATTCTTAACTTAAGCTGAAGCACTACTAGGGACAGAAATCATATCCTGTGGTTATTGAATAAAATGTATTGATGTAGGCCAAATTAGACTGAGGTGTCTTCCCCAAAGTTATAGCTTATTATCTTATCTTTAAATTGGTATAAATTTTGTAATTTTTGGATATGATAATTGAGAGATATGGGTTATACAACTTAAATGCATAATCATGCATTAACCAAAATTTTAAATGTGCATAGTCTGTGGTATTTTGAACATAACTCATAGAATAATGAACCAAATTGAATGATCTTGATATCAATAGGGACTTAAGACATATAAGAATAATTTGTTAGAAGGAAGTGTTACCAAATTCCTTCACTTTCCTGATGAAATTAATTATGCAAAATGGACCCGAAAGTGTACTTTTAAACAAATATGATTTGAATCGGATTATGAGTTAGTTTTTTGTTATTTCTAATCAAAATTGATTAATAATCAATCTTTTAATTAAAAAAAGATTCTTTTTTTCTTTTGTGACAAAATAAATGATAAGAAACCTTGAATTGTCATGAACATGCATTGTACATAATTAGTATACATGAATGTGCATTAATGAATACAAAATTATGCAATATTGTGATATATGTATGTATTGTATGTATAGAGGAACACATTGAACAACACCATCTAGACATTGCCAGCACATCAAGGCAATAGCTATTTGGAGCATACTGTGAGTAACCTAAGATGGTCTCACCATATTGTTTTGTACATTATTGAACTGTATTGCGATCTTGTTGAACTGTAATGAATTATGTTGATTATGTACTGGATTCTAGACAATATTTGTCCGAGGTGTTTTGATGCGTGAGAATGATATTGAAAGTGCTAATTGAAAGTGAATGCGTCTGCCTAAATGATTTTCTAATTCTCGACTGAAAAGGTGAATGTCGGATCTAGTCTAATGAATATCGCTATTGTGATTGTTACTGTAATTGATACTGTGACTGATATACTGTTATATTACATGCAAATGAAAGTGATTGAATTGATGAATGAATTGTGACATGCACTTCATTCCAATGCATGTAATATAAAGAAGTTGTGACTGATGTGGCTGTTGATACTGTTACTGATATGAGCTTTAAGCTCCCGCATATATGGTTCGAGCCAATGGCTCGTTGTGATCAATGAGTCACTGACTGATTGATTGAGCCTGATAATTTGAGATACTGTAAAAGCACACAGTCATATCAAAATAAAAATGAATGTGAGTCTCATACATGTCGCATCCGCATATAATTCAAATTCATAGAATGATTTACAAAGCTATGTGAATGTTTTTATATGATTGAACTATGTATCTGAGAAGTGATTCATCTGTGATTGTATTTGATACTTGTTAAGTGGAGTTGAGATGTATGATTGCATGTTATAATTGATCTCGTTTTATGACATGATTGAACCATCGAGGATAGTTACTCTACTAAGCTCGCAAAATTCATTAAAATTGCACCGTTAATTTTCAGCTCTGAGAGTGAGACGACCTAGCTTCTAAGACTCCGTAGAAGCATATTTTGTACAACTGTTACAGTCAGATTTGGCTTAGAGGTCGGTCAGCTGAGATTGAGGGCTTACTTATTTCTTTCATGTTTAATGTATTTGATGTGTACTGAGTTGTTTCAACTCATAGGATAATGTTGTAAAACTTGAATGGTATTGTGTTGTATGAAACAATGTAAATTATGAATTTTGATTAATGTGATAACATTTTGAGTTTAGAAAATGTGTGATTGGTGGTTTAGTGTATGATGCCATGTTATGTACAGTAAAGGTGAGATAGTTAACATGTCATCTCTGACAGGCATGTACACGTGTATCTGATGGACATATGTGCATATGTTAGTTGGGAATGGGGTGTTACGGTAAGTATCTTGTAAATTACTCTTTGACTAGAACTTGCTCTAGCTCTTATCCTTAGGATTCCACCTAACATTGTTGTATAATCTTCTCAAAATAAAAGATTGGTTAACCTTCTATTTTCAATTTAAGTAAAGAGGAAGTGTGAGTGTAACCTCTCCTCGATATGCCTTCTAGAGAGAGATGTGAAACACTAGGTGAAGTTGCAACTCTTTAGGTAACTTTAATTTATACACCACTTATCCAATCTTACGTAGTATTTTAAATGTCCAACGTATTTTTTGACAAACTTTGTGAGGTTTTTCTCATGAAAGAATGTTGTTAATATGATCGTAATTTAACAAAAGACCAACTGCCAAGCTTGAGATGCTTCTCCACTGTTTTCTTATTAACTTACATTTTCATTCATTTTAAAGTGCTTGTTAAATTTTCCTTTAATCTAGCTAGCAAGGTTTGCCTCTCTAGCAAACAATCTTTAAGTTGAGCTACTTTGGTTTGGCCAGGTGGATAAGAAGGAATGGTAGGAGGATCATGGCCATATATGGCCTCAATGGGGTCAATGTCAATGGAAGAATGCACATAGGTGTTGTCAGACCATTCTACCTTGTAGAGAATCTTGCACCAAGAATGGGGATTTACACTTGCAAAACAGGGCAATTATGTTTTCAAACACCTATTTAAGACCTCCGATTGACCATCCATTTGATGATGGGAAGAGCTGCTAATATTAAGTTGTGTACTTTGCAATCAAAAAAGCTCTTTCTTAAACCCACTAATAATAATTGGATCCCCATCACTCACTATTGACCTTGGTAACTCATGAAGTTTTCTAATTTCTTGTGAAAAAATAACAATCAACTATGAAGTTATGACTCACATAGTCAGAGTTATAAAATGAGCATATTTTGGTTGTTGATTAGCTACCACCCATATGGAGGTTTTACCTTAGGAAGGTAGAAGATGAGTGATAAAACCATGGAAATATCTTGCCAAATATGAGAGGAAATTGAAAGTGGCTAAAGTAAACCCATTTGTTATGTTGTAAGGTTCTTCACTTCTTGACAAACTTTACAGTTCTCTAAAAATGCTACCACCAATTTCCTTACCCCATTAATTTTTTTTTTGTAGATAAACTAGATAAGGTCTTTGCCACCCCAACATATCTACCTATGAAGGAGCAGTGATATTCTTTTAGAAGAAGTGATGATAAAGAATGACCATTAGAAATAACTATCCTCCTATGCATCATGATCATCCCATCGACAATAATAAAGTTACGGTAGTTGGTAAGTTGTTATTGAATCTTAGTATAAAATTCCTCTCTCTTGGGATCTTAAACATAATATTGTTTGAGCTATTCTAAAAGGAAAATTATGGTCCAAAAAATGCTAAATAAGAAGCACCATCCCCTAAGGATCAAGCTAATGCATCTGCAACTCGATTTTGGCCACCAGGTTTACAAAGAATCGTATATTGATATCTAAATAGTTTGGCCAGTCATTTTTTTGCTTAGGTGTCTCAATCTCTTAGTTCATAAGGTTACACAGACTTTTTTAATCTGCATAAATGATAAAAGGCTTGTTAAGAAGGTAATGGCCCCATTTTTTGATCAATTCAATGATTGCAAACATTTCCTTTGCATATGTTGAAGCAACTTACATATAAAGGTCAAGTTTCTTGCTAAAATATGCTATAGGATGACCCTGTTGCAACAAATCTGCATCAATAGTAGTAAAAGAAGCATCATTCTCTAATATAAAGGGGTGCAAAAAGTCATGTAAGACAAGTACATATGTTGATGTGAGTTTTTGTTTGAGTTGTTTGAAAGCTTATATTGCCTCTTCTATCTAGTTGAATTGATCCTTTTTATCATATCAATAAGTGGGGTTGCAAGAGATAATAATGCTAAACAAACTTTTAATGGTAACCCGAGAGGCGAAGAAAACCTTAAAGCTTCGATAATGTTTTTTAAGGGGGTCAAGCCATTATTGCCTCAATTTTAGCAGGGTCAACTTCCACTCCTTTTCTACTAATAATATTACCTAAGTAGCCCATGGATGGGTGGGAAATTGAACATTTAAATAGCTTGGCATAATATTGGTTACTAGCCAAAAGAGATAATAGCCAACATAAATGAAACCTCTACACACCTATGGGCTAGCAAGAACAAACTATGGGCTAAATTGTTTATAATGTCTTTAGGTTATAAAACAATAAACATATATGGGCAACAAATTTCTATATTTGGGCTGTAAAATAATTGGGCTTAGAGATTTGGTTGACTAATAACTTAATTTGGGCTTATAGAGGAAGAGACATATATGTATAACACCATACATTAACTAATGTGATTAGTTAAATAATAAAAGTTATTTAGAAAAAAGTTTTCAAATTTACTTATATTATGAATTTGAATAAATCTATCAATACTTAGAAGTAATTTTTTAAACAAATTATAAATTTATAACGACTAAGATTGATTAGTCAATCATAATTAAAAAAGTTTTTAATTGTATTTAAATTATTAAGTTCATGATTTTAATAATAATTAGAATAACTGTATAATTAAATAAAATTTATAATTTAATTTGATTAATTTCATAATAAT
>JANIHY010000210.1:60216294-60228794 GCA_027479065.1 Erythroxylum brevipes
ACCCAGAGGGCTCTCCTATCCCTAATGTGAGCGGGCAGTAGTGCATACCCTGAGGGCTCTCCTACTTGCCAAAAATGCGATTACTGTGAAATGTGCCCGAATCGGGACAGTATTGACGCTCAGTCACAACACTGACATAAAATGAGAATTGGCATACATTATGCATCTGACTGTATTGTGAAAATTGAGAATGCGTGTATTATGTGACAACTTGCACAGTGACATATCTGAATTATGTTATAGTAAAAATGTGTAAATTGTTTTATAACGTTCCGAATGTGTTATTATGACTATTGTGATATATTGTGGGTAGATGCATAAGTTGGGTGAACCATTGATGATGGTTTCTCATTGAGTTCGCAAACTCACCCAACATTGCATATATTTTTCAGGACAGCATTAGTAGATTCCTAGCTCCTGTGATAGACTTTCCTGCCGTGTGAGTACGTGGGTAAGAGAAGTTATGGCACACAGGTCGGTCAGCTGGGTCAATTTTTGGGGATGACTTAGTTTAGACTTTTGTATCAGATTCCTTTTTGGGATATTGTACTTGAGACTTTAGGGGACTGATAGACTTGTCTATACTATTCCATTAGTAATGTGAAATGAAAGATGATTGTGGTTTTAAAATTTAGTGGTTTGCATAATGCGGTTTATTTGTATTGATGTCATGCGAGTATTTAGTGATTGTTTTCGATAGTAGCACTTCCTTGTTGTGGGATATGCGTCGGAACGACCCACGGGCATCCCGGTGCGTACCCTACGGTAGCCTAGAAGAGTAATAGGCTATAGAATCATTAAACATAACCATGGACATTTTTAAAGATTTCAATATGGCCCAACACAGAAAGGATCATGATGCTTATGAAATATGGTGGAAGAACTTATTGACTTGCATTACATCGTTAAGCATTATATATAACGAGATATTGCATGAATTCCAATATGTGCTAAGGAAATGTGGTCCACTTAACTATATGTTGCGGAGATAACTCAATGACCAAATTGATGTCACTCACTATCAAGTTTGATACATATAGGAAGCGATCATATAAAAAAATGCAAAAGCATTTGAGGCATGAGTCAAATATGATAAGTGACTTGTGTGACTTTGGCCAAGAATTATCAGATGATCAATAAGTGTAAGATTTGATCCTTTCATTAACTCATCATTGGGAGCAAATGAAGATGCATAACTAACAATGAGAGCATCAAGATAATGGAAGATGCCGTAAAGCATTTTATATTAGAAGAAGAATGTCATGAAGCCTCTAAGATATCCTTTGAGGTATATATAGTTAGTTCTAGCTCACATGGACCTATAAACATAAATCATAAGCATTATAGTGGACATAAATGGAAAAAGTGTAAGAAAAACTCTCACTATAATCCAGGCTCAAAGAAATCAAAGTAGAACCAGTATGGAAAAGGAAAACGTATTTTTTAAAAATAGAATATGTAAAGAGTCAAGTGCTTTAATTGTAGTAATAAGGGTCACTTCGTTCACGATCGTAGTGAGCCTAAAAAGGTACAATCTTGTTTTACAAACATTTGTTATGTGAATGTATCTTGTTTTGTTTTTCTAATTGAAGCGCATTTTTTATAGATTGCAAACTTAGGAGCAATCAACCATGTATCGAAAGAAATGGATGCCTTTGTAAAATTTTAAAAATAATCTCACAAGGAACCTAGTAGATTTATGTAGAAGATAACTCAAGAGTTGTTGTGCAAGTGATTGGAACATGTGAATTAAACATATATAGTGGTTGATATCTAATATTATATGAAGTGTTGTTTGCTCCAAAGATTCGATAACTCAAGAGTTATTGTGTAAGGGATTGGAACATGCAAATTGAACATATGTAGTGGTTGATGTCTAACATTATATGAAGTGTTGTTTGCTCCAAAGATTCGACAAAATCTTATTTATTAATAAGTATTAATTAGTCTTAATTATTATGTAAATTTTTATATAGCCATTTATTATGGTCATGAATTTATGTTGGATAATTTTATTATTCTGGATATCATTTATATAAATAATAATATAAGTTTTTCTTTTGTTTACATTATCTAGAAATTCCAATAATGATGTAATTTTGAGGCTTACTACTATGTTATGTTGGTCAAAATCAAATAACTTGATTAGCTAAAAATGATCTCTTAGGTGATTTACATAAAGTAGATTGACCTATTTGTGAACATTGTCTAGCTAGTAAAATGGAAAGAAAGCTACTTGAAAAGGGGACACAAGCTTCTTATGCATTATAATTTATTCATTCCAACATTCGTGGTCCAATAAATATAAGGGGACAATGTGAGACTAAATAATTTATCATAGATGAATATACTTGATATGGTCATGCCTATTTGATTTCTCATAAATTTGAAGCATTAAATTGTTCCATAAAGTATATAAATTTGGTTGAAAATTAATTAGACAATAAAACAAAAGCATTAAGAATTATTCGAGGAAAAAATATTTGTTTAATAAGTTTAAGACACTATGATAAAAAAAAAAACAATTGACTCTTCCTAATCCCTACAACACCATGTCATTGTAAAGATAATAATAAAATGTTATTAAAATGGTTAATTCTATGACGACATAAGCAAATTTATCAGTAACTTATTAGGGTGATGCATGGCTTACAACAACTTATGTATTTAATTGAGTGCCAATAAAATTAGTTATGAACACTTCCTATAAGTTATGGATAGGTAAAAAACCTTAAATGAAAAATCTAAGACCATGGAGGTATGTTGTCTAAGTTTATAATCTCTCTCACAAATATGGAAACTAAGCCTAAGAGAGAAGAAAAGTATCTTTATTAGATACTTTAAATAATTAAAAGGATATATGTTCATTAATGAATGAGATGATGAAGGAGTAACTGAATTTGAATCACGAGATGTCACGTTTTCAAAAAATGAATTTATAAAGCAAGGTGAAATACAAATAAAACTTTTTTTATATAGGATTCTTAATCAAATTGATTCTATTATAGAGAATCATAAAGAGGGACTTTTTTCAAGTGAGGGTAGTTTAGAACTTGAAGGATTAACTCGAGGTCAATTAAGGTTACAATATACTAAAAGTTTACCTATTATATTTGATATTAGCGGGAGTAATTAGGAAGTTCATGAATTTATTTCTCATAAACCTTATTTATGTCGTAGTAATCGTGGAATAATTTTTTGACATCATTTTAAAACCAAAGGAAAAATCCATTGATTATCTCATAAAAAGAGAATGATCCAAGGAATATACATTAGGCTCTCATATTCCTCATAGCTAAAGGATACACATAACACTAGGGAATTGATTATGCTAAGACATTTTTTCCTGTTATAAGGTTTGCTTCAATTCATTTAATCTTAGCTAAAGTAACCACTTTGGATCTTGAATTATATCAAATAGATGTAAAGACTGCTTTTCTAAATAAATAATTAGAAAAAGAAATCTATAAGGAACAACCTGTAGGTTTTATTGAGACAGGTCAAAACTATAAAGTGTGTCGATTATTAAAATTGATTTATAGTCTAAAGAAATCCTTAAAGAAGTGACACTCATTTTCATAATGTAATTATTTCATATGCTTGATGAAGACCACTGTCAACATAATAAGAGATTTAAAAAGTAAATTTGCGATTTTATCTTTATATATGAATGATATTTTGATTGCTTGCATTGACTGTGAGTTTGTCAAGCGCATCAGAGACTAGTTGTCATCCAAATTTGAGATGAAAGATAGGGATGAATTCATATATTCTTAGAGTTAAGATTTCAAGAGATTAAAAGATTATTATCATTTTCTCAAGCGACCTATACATAAAAGGTTTTAAAACAATTCTATATGCAAGATTGCAAAGTAATTGATAATCTTATTGCTAAAGGCGAAGGTCTCAATAAGAAGTTTTGTCCATCTGTACTAACATAAAGGAACAAATGAAGAAACTTCCTTGTTCTAGTACAGTTGGAAGTCTCATATATACCATGATGTGTATAAGGTCAAATATTGGTTATATTTTTAGAATGGCAGAATTAGTCAAATCCTAGATAAGCACATTAGAAAGTAGTAAAGAGAATATTAAGGTATTTAAAAGGTACCATTCATTATGTATGGTGTTATTAAGGCAACGATCTACATATACAAAAGTATATAGATACAAAATGAGGAGGAGATTTAAATGAGCAAAAATATACCTTTGGATTTGTTTTCTTACTTAACAATGATGGGACATCATCAAAAAGTAAGAAACAATCTTGTGTTACTTTATCTAAAATAGAAGTTAAATTTATAACATTTTCAAAAATAGTACAAAAAGCTGTGTAGCTTAAATAATTATTGGTTAGTATGAGAGTTGCTATGAACAAGACTAATCCAATAATAATCAACTATGACAGTCAAGTAATAATCACTTATACTAATAACCCTAAATTTGATTCTAAAACCAAGCATATAGGTACAAAGTATTATATGAAAGACATAATTGTATGAGATGTAAGGATGGGGTATATATCTACATGAAATATGGTGGTAGACCTAATGACAAAACTAATTTCCAAAGATACATATATTGAACTTGTTAAGTCACAAGAATTACATAGATATTGAAGTGCAATTGATTAACATTTCTTTATGTATATTAATTCAATATCTTGTCATGTTTAAAATGCAAATATGAGTTATCATTGTTTATTAAATAATAAACATTGACTAGTACTTGATTATGAAATATGTTTACTTTATATGACATATTTTACGTATGAATCAAAAATTATGTCAAATAGATAAAAGATTGACCCTCTTACACATGTAATCACCTCTAATACTTGTGATGACTAGAATTAAGGCAAAATTTAAATTTATTATCAAAGTGATAATAAGGAGTAAGAGTAAGAAAGAAACTTAAACTACAAATGCCGACCCAGATAATAAGTAAAAGGAATTTGGTTTGGAGTGATCATATGGTCATTATATCTATCTTAATTGCCATATAAGAGTTCAAAAAATGAATTTTAGAGTAGACTCGTGAACTTATTTTAAATATTGAGTTTGTTTAAATCATCATCTATACGATATTACATTAGATATTACGTTAATAAAAGAGATAGACACTAAATTGAAACGAGTTCATATGGTAACATACGACTCTTATTATGTGTACAAATGCAACTATGAAAAAGTATTAATGTAAGTTATAAAATCTTAGGTTAAATGAGTCTCATAGTATACCCTTAAGACTTCTGACTAATTCTTAACAATTAAATTTAGGCCCCGTTTGGTTGACGAAAAAGTAAAGTGAATTTGGAATATGATTCATTGGAAAAAAAATCTATGGAAAGTAAAGATATTAACATGTTTGGATACTTATAAGAATTTTAATAGGAAAGTTTGGTGGATTCTTATTATAATGTTTGGTATGTAACAGTAATGTAACTTAATTTTGACATATGTTTCAAATTATATCCCTATAAACAGAATAAAAATTGAAATCGTTAAATAAGGAAAAATATAAACCTGAAAATTGTCAATTGAAACTTCTGAACAAAAATATTCAAAATTCAAATACCGGCCGATACTGAAAATTTTAAAAAATAGGGAAATGTTTTTGCAAAATTTTCAAAAATTTTCAAAATTCAATTTAGAGTAGACTCGTGAACTTAGTTTAAATATTGAGTATGTTTGAATCATGATCTATACGATATTACGTTAATAAAAGAGATAGACACTAAATTGAAGCGAGTTCATATGGTAGCATACGACTCTTATTATGTGTACAAATGCAACTATGAAAAAGTATTAATGTAAGTTAAAAAATCTTAGGTTAAATGAGTCTCATAGTATACCCTTAAGACTTCTGACTAATTCTTAACAAATGTTACCAAAAGAATATGCGTAATATGATCTTATAGGATAATTCTAGGAAAGTAAATTAAATTAAATTCAAGAGAACTTAGAATAGAGGAAGACCATCTTGATTGACATACTACATAAGAAAAAATATATATTCAAAGCTGGCACTTGACTCTTAGTAAGAAAATTAAAGACATAGATGACACTATAAAGTAAATGAGATCAAAAGAGATTAAAATGTAAAGGTATACCCTAAAGTTTAGTATACTAAATCTACTCAATGATCAATTTATCAATCAACATATCACTTATTGCTCATAGATATATTGAACCCCTGTGACTTATTGCTCATAGATATATTGAACTCTTGTCAAATGCTGATTGCACGAGTTATTGGATAAGTATAAGAGTTTGTAGAATGCTAATTAACTAAACCCATCATTTGTGATGAAAAGATGATAAATATTGAACACACCTAATAACTTGAAGATGCAACATTGGGTTTTAATTGTTAAAAATTAGTTAAGAATTTAAACTTCAATATAAAATCATCATCTAAATTTCAAATAAAATCATCATCTAAATTTCGAAAGGATTATAATGATCATGATCACAAGTCATTGAGTATTATGCCAAATCTCCTCTAACAAAAACAACAAATACCCTCTAACCTCTGAAAAAAAGAAATTAATCTTAAAATGATTAGTTTTAATAACACATATGATTAAACAATCATATGGTCCATATTTACTTTTTTTAGGATAGCATACGTATCGCTCATTACATTGCACAAGTTCCAGTTAATAACTTCACATCACACCACGTTTTACATAGGTTCCATTGGATCCATGCATATGGACATTTTTTATATGATAAGACCAAATATTTTTCTTTTCCTAATTGGTAGCAACTTTCTTCAGACCAATTGTGATTTAACATTAAAGAATACACTTAATTTTTCACTTTTTCTTTCTAGTTTATTGCATGTATGTCCATCACACTTTCCAATGATCTTGTTTATTGCGTGTACCAACCATGACCTTTGTTGTGCGAGCCAACTTGAAGAACACATTCAGCGCTTGTGGGCTGATATGTGAATTGACTTCCATTTTCTGACTTGATGCGTCTAACTCCTAGGATAGTCAAAAACAAGACCTTCAGCTACGCTTCTCGCTCTTGCATGACCGAAAAGCTTGCTCACGATAGCCAATGCAAAATCTGTCACTGTAGCAAGTCCCTTGCTTGTAATCACTTTACCATCGATTACTACTCTGGCACCATTAGCCATTTCAATGGTCAGCTTGCTCAGGACCGAAGGATGTGCCGTGGCTCTCTTATCCTGTTTCATGGCACAAGAAACGGTTTCAAAATATGCAAGCTTAAAGGAGGATGAGCTCAGTTAGCTTCATATTACCTTGAGTAAACCCTGCTTTTGTAGAACTGCGGAGGCAGAGCAAACTGCTCCATATATTCTTCCAGCCGTTTCTTGTTCACGGAGCATCTTCTTCAGAACTCTGGATCTTTGCAGCTTGTCAGCTCCACGAATTCCTCCCTGAAGGTTTGTAACAAATCCAAACTCTCAAGGACGCGTAATGGACAATGAATGACTGTTAAAAAGTACATTGAGGGTTGTGGGCATACGTTAAGAAAGTCAAACATGCTCAAAAGTAAGCAAAACAAGTATAATAGGGAAGGAGGAGACAAAAACTGAACAAACTCTTTAAGACTTTGGACCACTATCTCGGTATGTATAACTGCGTGGTAGTATCAACTTCAAGTCAGTGGTGGAATCAAACAGCAAGTTCATCAAAGCCAACAAAGGAAGTCGTGATAGTTAAATGCTAGATAAAACCAATCTCTCTTATCAGAAGGTTATTTTCAGTAAAAAATTATGATACAGCGCTTTAGGACTACATGCATAAATTGACGTCTTCCTGGAAAATTTATAGGTTGCATTTGAAAAATATGATACAGCACATTATGACTAAGTGCATAAATTGATGTCAACATGGGAAATTCATAAGTTGACAATTTAGTTTTATATGAAAAGGAATGCAACGAAAGCTAACAAACAAAGCCATGACATGATTCAGCATTTGCCTCACCGGAAGGACGATTAAATCGTAGATAGACTGGGCGGCATCATTAATTAATTTATCAGCAACAATTTTTGTGCCGCACGACGCCAAAATATGAGCAGATTTTTCGACTGAAGCAACAACTACATCCACTTTTGCTCGGCGCAAAACATCCACAATCGTTATTACTTCAATCCCTTCAGAACCATTTGCAACTGGTACTAGAACCTGAATAACATTGAAGAGAACACAGGAAACTCCAGAATTCAATAGCAATAAAAGAACATTAAAAACAAAAAACGATAAAAGTTGGAAATAAGGCAGCTAAAAGAAACTCACACGAGGATTATGGTCAACAGACCATTCAATTGTGTTAAACTCTTCTTTTATACAGTTACCAGCAGCAGCAGCAGCATCAACATGCATTAACTATTACAAGAATTGAAAAGCATTAACTATGGAGCCTCCAGAAAAGGGTGAAAAGAACTAGCATTCTACTAAAACAGTTTAATAGTTATGGATATCATATTCAAGCAAGATAGGCATAATTACATCAAAATCTTTAGGTGGGATATTAAAATTTGCAGAAGTAATATCCAAGCTACTTCAATCATCTACTCTTTCTGTTCTTCTTTCTTCTATTATTTTTAGAATCTTTATGGATGTGTATGTGCCAGTGTGTGTATGCTACCGAGCTATAAATTCATTCTTCTCTGACAACCATTCCTCGTTGACATTGCTAGGATGAAAGTTGACATGGAAATCAATCTTATCCTACTTGAAACCCTATTAATATCAGCATTAATGATATAGGGCAAACTAAATTTTATCTTTTGGCTCATATACAAACGAAGCAATGAGGATGTAGAACAGAAAGCATTAATAGCGATAAATAAGAATGCATGGCAGGCAGAAGAAAATAATTCAAAAGAATAGTACATATTACCAACGATCCACCAAGCTCCTTGGCAACAGACTCCCCAAACAGTTGTTCAACCAAACATAGAGCAAACTGGAAAGAAGTTCCAGGACCTTGGCTTGTTGTAACTTCACCTGAAACTTGAATATTTGATTTGACAGCCCAAAAAGTTGGAAGCTTGTCCATGAATGCAGGGTGACATGTCATCTTTCATCATACGCTACATTTCATTAAGAAAAACAAATCATTTTCATGCATATTCACCAAAGTTCTACCAAATCAAATCAGGTGAGTCACCTGCTTTCTTCTCAGAAGACCCCATGGGAGAAGTGTTATAGCAGGGGCAGCACATATAGCTCCATATAATCTTTTGTCCTCAGCTTGTTTGCTTGTGATTTTCTGAAGAACCTCACAATCTCTTAGCCTAGCTGAACCCGGCATACCCCCCTTATAAAACCAAAATCGACCAAATTACATATGAAGGCATCAAATTTCAAAGAGTACTGAAAGTATCCCAGCACAAAATCATGTAATTTGTTGTTCTACATGTTGCATTGCAGTGCCAAAGATGAAATTTTTTTATTTCTCTGATCCAGTCTCCAATCAATATAGTCTTGTCACATGAAAAACATCTGCACTTGTGTCAATTATTAACTTGCCACTGAATTAGACTGTTTTTTATCAGTAAGTTTCCATGCACTACTGCCGTTGGAAAACAAAAAAATAAACAACGTTATCAACAAAATTTAATAATCACATCATCATGGACCTCTATTCTTGAAAATCAACAAGGTGTGGCTCCTATAAACAATCCAAGCTTTGTAGTTCAATAGTAAAATATAAAGTTTGTTGCCATTATTAAAAAATTGTATGTTGTGAAGTATACTAAAGCAATGGACGTTTACCATACCAAGAGATAAAGTAACCAAAGACTACTGTCACTGGAAATTTTTATATAATTCTATCTGTAACAATTTGAAACTTGAAACAACTAACCGGCAAAGCCACGAGATCAAAAACTTTGTCAGAGCAGCTGGAAATGAAGGTATCAGCGACCAGTCTAGCGCCACCTGCAGCCTTAATCTCAAGCTGTGGCTCCACTGAAGCAACAATCACCTCTGCACCAGCTCTGCGTAGAACATCAATCATAATAACAGCTTCCATTTCTTCTGTGCCAAATCCAATAGGAATCAGTACCTGCACATCCACAATAAAAATTCAGAATCAAGCCTCATAAGAAACGCAAAAATTGAGACAGACATGCTAAATTATCCAAATCTAGCCAACTTTTCGAGTTCAGAGAAAATGGGTTAGCTGATTACTGATTCATCAAGGAAACTGTCAAAACATTATTGCTCATCAATCACAAAGTTTCTATTTCTATATCCCTTATCTATCTTTTTTCTTCACACTGTTACGACGTTGTTGAAAAGGATGTTCAAAGAACAGAGAGTAGACTACCGGAAGACCAAAACCTAAGAAGTGTGCACCAAAAGGCAACGAATATACTTAGTTAAGACATCCTGAAATTAGCTAAAAACCGAACTACTAAATTCATGGATACTCTACTCAGAAAGTATGTAGACAATGACAGTCTCTTCCCCATAAGCATTTTAAACAAAACATCATATGACAATAGAAATAATGGTACCTTCTTACGAGGGACTGGCGAACTACTACTCTCAGAAGAACTTGTGGCCGGAGCGTTTTGTATTGTCGGAGACACCATTTTACTGGGTTTGGAGGAAAGTCTCCTTCTGGTGGGTGTTTCATGCTGCGACGGTATCCCCATGGAAACAAAGAACACACTACTTGTTGCAGATGAATTCATGGTAAGGGGCTTGAGAGAACAAAGCCTCGCTGGAACTGTAGCTGCAGCTGAGAGATGACACAACACAGACTCCATCGGCAAAAGCTTCAATCTTTAGCCCCTCTGTGCCTGCAGTCTGCTGTGTGTTGAAAACCTGAAAGTGTGTCCTTTCAGAAAATCCCAAAGGCATAAGCCGCCACGTATCTTATCCGGGCATGAACTTACTTTTCAAAGAGTTAAAGACCGCCTCCAACGACAACGTTTCTCGAACTGGCAGAAAATTCATGTGACGGCCATATGTAAACCTCTTAAAGATAGATACTTTAGGAACTTTACGAAGCTTATTAACTAAAATTTTATTGATTAGAATATGCAAGGAGAAAGAACAAGCTTTCTCATAAAAATGACATTTCTTTAATTGCGTGAGCTTCCTAATTCCTAAGATAAGGCAGAGCGGATGTGGGCAAAATGGATGTGAACAACACGCAAGCTCCCAGTGCCAGTAGAGCCAGAGCCCTTTTTATAAATTACCGGGAGAGGGAGTTTCACCTCAACTCGTCCCGTTTAGCATAAGAGGGAGTTTTAGCTGAACTCGTCGCACTTGGCGAAATGCTCAGAGTCGTGGCTAGAAGAGCCGTATCTTCATGTTCAGAGTTATGCTCCAAATCTGGAATACCGAGCCCGATTGATCAAGTCTTCCACAGACGACACCTCTGCTTGGGGGTCCTCCCTGATGGCCTGGATCGGAGCTCCGAGTTTTTTTCAGGCAACTCTAAGGCCATGGAGTGTCTGCTTTCAGAGCTTCAAACCCATGTAGAGAAGGTATTTTATTTTATTGGTAAACTTGTTTATGTTAATGTGTTGTTCGTGTTTGTGCGCGTAAGGTTTGCGTCTGAATGGCAACTGTAATGTGTTGGGTATGACCGTATGACTTTTAAGGTTTTGGCTGGAGGAGGTGAAGAAGCGGTCAAAAGGAACAGGAGTAGGAACAAGCTTTTGCCTAGGGAAAGAATTGACCAGCTTCTTGACCCTGGTTCTTCGTTTCTTGAGCTCTCTCAGGTTTGTTGGGATTACTTGAATAAGTTTATATATCAATTAATTAGCAATTGAGCGATTCATAACCTTTAAGTAGATTCGTATAAGGAATTTATGCTGTTGGAAATTGTGTTAAACAGTGGGAGAAATAGAGATAAAAGATTGGAATCTGAAGTATGTGATTTTTTTCTTTTTTCAGAAGCATGCTGAGAGGTTAATCTAAATTTTACTGTATCTTCGTTAGTTGTTGGACTGATTAGATAACTGCCATTCCATAATAAGTAGGAAGCAGTTTCTTTTGTCTCATGGCAAAGTTTGAATCTTTTGTATATTTTTGTGCTTGAGTTGTGTTTTACCCGTTGAGCCAATATTTTGAGGCTGTTTCTCATGTGATTGTTTATAGTATCGGTTGGTTTTATTTATTCTGGGTATCTGATTAAGCAGACTTCAAGATAACATTGACCCTCTTATGGTGAGTGAGCGTTGGATCCTTGAATGGTGCAGTCAGCTGTAACCAATGAAAATTAGTGTACCTAAAAATAATGGAAGTTCAATTATCAACTTGCATGTGGAATGCAGACATGATTTTGATGTATTCCTTGTGTTTTATTTTCTGTGTAAAGCTTGCAGGACACAACTTATATGAATATTCCTTACCATCTGCTGGAATAATCACTGGAATAGGTGCTGTTCATGGACGCCTATGCATGTTTGTGGCAAATGACCCTACTGTTAAGGGAGGAACTTATTATCCCATTACAGTAAAGAAACATTTAAGGGCACAAGAGATTGCTGCT
>JANIHY010000210.1:60232923-60243797 GCA_027479065.1 Erythroxylum brevipes
TATTTTATTAATTTATCAATAAATTAATATTTATTAACTTATAGAATAATTTTTATTTTGTACATTATATTTGTTAAATTAAACAATTAGTTTTTTTCCGTAATTAAGAAAAAAAATAAACAATTAATTAATGATGGTGCATTGTATCTAAGTTTATTAATTTTGTTAAAAATAAGTTTATTAATCTTAAATTAGTGTGATTCAAAATGGAGTACATATAGGTACATTAGAATATGAAGTATTAGAATATTACGCTCGTAAAGATTCTAATTTGACAACAAAAGAAAAAACCTATTTCTAATTGGAAAAGAAATCATATTCAAATAGTTATCATGTTCAAATAGTAATTTAATTTTTTCCTTTTCTTTTCTTTTCTCATTTTTATGAGTATATCGAAAGCAATATTTCTATTAGTTAAAAATAGGGTTATGTACTTCCGAACTTTTCTAGACTTTTAGCTGGATTTCTATTTGAATGTTGTTGTGCAAATTGTATATATTTATAATTTTTAACATTAATATGTAACCAATAATTAATTAAAGTTTAGTTTATTAGTCCATCTTTAAAACCCTAAAATAGGCTTGGCAATAAGGTTTGGGCTTGAGATTTTTACTAAAATGTTGTTGCTGTACTAGTACTAATTATGTATGTTTATAATTTTTAATTTGGTCTATTAGTGCTTCGAAACTTTGAAATAAGCTTAACAATCAGGTATAAATCCACGTCGACTCGACCTAGCCCAGCCAAAAGTCAATAACATTGGACTTGATTTTTTTAAAAAATAGTCTCGAGTTCAAACTAGGGCATGTATTGTCCTTTTTTTTCCTATTTCATTTCATTTGGATTTAATTCATCTTTAAAAATTAAAACAATTAAAAAAATTATAACGGATTTATTTACAATACAAATTATGTACGCTTATACACATGTATTTAGAACCTTTTTTTAATTATTGTGTTTTGTATTTATTGTTAATACTTCCTCTTAGTTATTTTACCCATTTTAGTTAAGTTTTTTTCATTTATTTATTTCTTTGTCCTCTTCCTTATTTATTTAGGATTATTTTATTATTTTATTATTTAATGTTTGTCTTTATTTTATTATTAATTGTGTATTATATATATGTTTAATTATTTATTTATTTTTATTATATCTTATTATATTATTGTTTTTAATGTAGTTATTTGTGTACATTTTTTATTTTTATCTTTTTCAAATAGTAATTTAAAAATTGTTTTTCTTTTTTCTTTTCTTTTCTCATTTTTTGTTAGTTTATCGAAAGTAGTTTTCATACTAGTTAGAGCTAAGACTACATACTTTTGGACCTTTCTAGAGCCTTAAAAGGATTTCTGCTAAAATTTTACTATTATTATTGTTGTTGTTGTCATTGTATAAATTACGTATGCTTATTATTTTTAATTTTAATACGTAATATGTAATGAATTAAAATTTAGTTTACTATTCCATCTTTGAAACCCTAAAATACAATTGATAATTAGGTTTGGACTTCAAATTTCTACTAGTTGTACATATTATGTATGCTTATATTTTTAATTTAGTTTACTAATCCTTCTTTGAAACCTAAAATAAACTTGACAATTAAGCTCGGTTCTTCTCATTCTAACTTGGCCCAACTTAAAGTTAACGAATCTTAAACCTGATTTTTTTTAAGAAACAAGGTCTTAAATGGGTTCAAATTAGGGTTATCAGACCTTACCGTGCTTCATGCTCAAAAGTTATAATAAAAACAATGTCATTTTACAAAAAAAAAACTAATGTTATCTCTTATTTTTAATTGAAAGTAATAAAAAACCAAGTTAAGTCAGACTTTGAGTTGTTTGGGTCGATTGAGCTCAAGCTCAGCTACCTTAAAGCTAGATAGAAGCTGTCGAGTGTAGCTCTGTCCTGGACACAAGGTATCGGATACCGTTTTGTACCGATTGGTACCGCACCAGACAATATCATCATGTTTGGTATCGGCTGGTACTGAGTGTTTTCACCGTATACTAACTAATACTCAAAATACCAATGAGGACCACCAATGCAGCACGCCACCATCGGCTGCTCTCCTCTATCCCCTGTGCATCCTAAGCCATCAGATCTGGAATAATACCTAGATCTAAACACAACCCGACCCAATCTAGAATAATACCAATTGTGAATTTCTGTTTAGGTGTGTTTTCACTTTTCTGTTGAATTTTTCTGGTTAATCGCATTTGTGTTGTGATTGTGAATGGGTTGGACTTCGAAGTTGGAATGAAATTGTTAAGGATTTGTGACTTGCCATTGGTTGGAGTTGGATAATGGATTGAATTTGGAGTTGAATTGAATTGAATGAAAGGAGTTTGGTTTTGGTTCATTTGTGGTTCGGTTGATTGATAATTGATATCTTGATTTATGTTAAATTGTTTCGTCATTCACGGCATGCATCATGTTAAAAGTTAAAAAGGCTTCCAATTTAAGTTTCAACTTAACTTTGTGATGCATTATTTAAAAGTTAGAAAAGCTTCCAAGTTTCAACTTAACTTAAAATTAATGAATTGAAAATGTAAATTGGAAAGAATTCAAAGTAAAAAATTAATTGACATAATTTTAAAATTATTGAAATGGTATTTGGATATTGGGTAAATAATTAATTAAGTATAATAATAATTCGGGTATGGTCTTGTGGAAAAGTCGAATAGGAAGTTTTGTAATTGTAATTATTCTATATCTCTAAGTTGTCTTTAATTTTTATCCCAAAATTAGTCCATCTCATTTAGGATTCAAGTCTCTTACATATCCACCTTTATTTATCCTAAAATTAGTCCATCCTATAGTCTTTGCATATTCAAAATCTAATTTTCTTATTATTCCATTTTTATTGCATTTATAATACTTTAGCATTAAGTCTTCGAATAAGTGTGAAAGTTTTTTAGTTCATCTTAATGAAAAAAATTACTTAGCTTGTGCATTATATTTCAAGATATTTACTAAAGGCAAGGATTTATGAAGATATGTCAATGGCAATAATCATATTCTTGAAAAAAATAAGAACAAAGATGAAAGTGAAGTTAAGGATGTTTAAGTCATGACTTGAATTTTTAGATTCGTTAAGCCATCATCTTAAGTCTTTGAACGGTACTTTGATTTTAAATTTAGCATGAATTTACTACTCTCCAATAGGAAAGTCTATCTATTTCTGAATTTTACTCTAGTTTCATGAATCTTTACTTCTTTAGGCTTAATGTAAAGAGTTAAAAGACATTATTCATGCTGCATTGCCTCATGAAGGATTTAACACTGCTAATTTTGTTGATGAAACTACTAATGGAATAATTTCTTACAAAACTAATAACTTAATTTTTTGTTACAAATAAATGGAAGGAAGTTTAACTACTCTTGATAAAACTACTTTAGGAAGATATAATGATCCAGCTTGGGCTCATGTTGCATTGGTCGCAGGTATGAAGAATCATACAATTTTTTTGTTTTGTAACAAGCATTAGAAAGGTGAAGGAATCACCCGATTGAAGAAGTATTTAGCTGGGGTTAAAGGAAATGTAGAACCTTGTGAAAAAGTAAGTCATGATGTGAAGTGACAAATGAAAACATTGTTTGAAGAAGATCAACATAAGAAAGATAGAAGGGAAAGGATGAATTTTAATATTGGTAGTTGAAGTTCGTTTCCTAATTTTCGTGGTGATTGTAGAAATGTTGAAGGTGGTAGTGGTAGTGGTAGTAGTAGTACTGGTAATGTTCCATCCCAGGCCCTTGAAGAAGTACCTAGACTTGACGTGAGGAAGAAAAGAAGACAAGTGACTAGTTTTTTACACCACGAACAACTCCTGGAGCCCAACCTTCAATTAGTAGTGCAATACAACTAAGAGATGCAACTCATAATGTAGATATGGTAGTAGCTAGATGGTGGTATGATACAGGTTCATCATTCAATGCTTAATAGTCTTATTATTATCAACTTATGATGGAAGCAATAGCCTCTTATGGTCCGGGATATAAAAGTCCTTCAATTGATGACTTAAGAGGTAAATTTTTGAGTTGTTCTATTTCTAAAATTAGAAGTTATTTGGCAGAAAGAAGAGTGAATTGGGTTACTTATGGATGTTTAATCATGTGTGATGGTTGGACGAATGAGAGACAAGAGCTTATTATTAATTTTTTGGTTTATTCCACGATTGACTCTATGTTTTTGAAATTTATTGATGCATCTAACCTTATTAGGAATACTGAGACTTTATTTGCGATATTTGATGAAGTTGTGAATGAAATAGGACCAGAAAATATTGTTCAGTTTATTACTGAAAATGATTCTACTTATAAACCAACAACAAAAAGGTTGCAAAATAAGTATAATTCTTTTTTTAGACTCTTTCTGTTGCACATTGCATTGACCTAATGTTGGAGAATATAGGAGATCCTAGGTATTTTCCTATTATGTAGACTATGCAGAAAGCTAAAAAGGTGACCAAGTTTATCTATAATCGTGCATGAGTATTGAATTTAATGAGAAAGGAATTTACAAATGGTAGAAATTTGTGTCATCCTACTGTGACAAGATTTATAACAAATTTCTTATTACTTCAATCTTTTATTATGATGAATAAAGAGTTAAGGCAAATGTTTACAAGTAATAAGTAGATTGCATTTCAGTATACTAGGTCTAATGCTGGAGTGGAGGTTTGTAAAATTATACTAGAAGATAGAGAATTTTGGTCTCAATGTTAATTTGTTATCCGAGTTTGTGAGCCTTTAGTGAGGGTGCTTCACTTAGTTGATAGTGAAGAAAAGCCAACAATGAGTTTTTTTTTTATGTCATGGAGAGAGCGACGGAAGCAATCAAGGCCAATCTGAAATATATGCCTTCTTTGTACTCACCATATCTTTCAATCATTAATGACAGAAGAGAAAAACAACATTGTTCATTGTTGATTGCAACTAAGGTGTTTTTGAATCCTATTATCTATTTTAGACTGGATCTTACTAAACAAGCTGAAGTTAATAGAGGAATGCTTTTAACTATTACAACAATTGTTAGCAATAATGTAATATCCTGTTTTCCGGAACATGCTTAGGGTTCAACCCTAAATATATGATTACTGAAACATACCCGGGATAGTCATTGGGCATGTATTGAGCATGGCATATATATTTATGTGCATAAGTGAATATGTATTTGATTGATTGACTTTGTAATGTGAATTTTGCGTGTATTGTATGATGTATAGATGCTCAAATTGAACATCATCATCAATACATTGCCAGTCTATCCAAACAATAACGTATACTGGAGTGTACTGTAAGTTAACCTAGTTATGTAAATTCAAATATTTATGCTTCTGTTGAATTATATGTATATCAAGTAACCTAGATGTGAGATTTCGATTGATAATGTGTTATGTTCAAATTATGTTGATTAAACTTAATTGCTTTATATTGAATTGATATTGATATAATTATGATATTACTGATTCCTGACAATTGATTGTCCGAAGAGTTCGATATTCAAGACTATATTAAGAGTGTTTGTGATTTGAATGTGAATAAGGAAATTGAATGCTCAATTATTAATTGAATGCCAGACTTAGATCTGATGAACTGTGAAAATTGAATGTGTTTATTGATTGTAAGTGACTGATGATATATTATGTGAACTGTTATACTCCATTATGTGTTGCATGTTCACATAAAGGGGTTGTGACCGGAGTAGTCAACATGAAAATAGCTTTAAGCTCAGTTATTCGCATTAGAGCCTCAGGCTCAATGTTTAATGAGTCCGGTATCCACAATAGATACGGGACAGTACAGAAAAGAGCCCAGTATTCACAATGGATATGGGACAGTGAAATACCCACTTGGTCACAGCAAAGTTAAAATGGAATGAGTCTCTTTTGCATCTGCATTTTGTAAATTTATGATTATGAATTATATGATTAAGAATATTGTTGTGAATTTGGTTATATGTGACATATTTGTGTATTTCATGTGAGTGAGTCCATCAATGATGGTTAGCTCACTGAGTTTACAAAACTCATCAAAATTATAATATGGCTTTTTAGGTACGAAAGAGGAGACCTAATTCCTAAGTTACCCTAGAAGAACAATTTTGGATTAAGAAATGACTCAAAGGTCTGTCAGCTGACGTCTGAGGAATAATGTACTATTATGTATAATTTTTGTATAAAAGTTTGTAAACTTTGAATATTTGTTTTAATGACTACAATGTAAATCATGTTTGTAATGAAATGAAGAGTTGTTGTTGTTTTTAAGTTTTGTGTTATTCTTTATGATTCCATATAAGAGAACATAACTGCTTTAACAAGTCATTATTATAGGATATATACTTAAACGTTCTTTGGATGTTCTGGTATATACTCTATGGTAGTGAGGTGTTTCAATTGACGGGATGTAAAATCTCTTAAGCTCACAAATGGAGCTTCATAAGTTATCTTATGGAGATTTTCGAATTCTGATTACTATTCAATAAAGAGGAATACTTTCCCCAGGTATTAGTTGTTTCCTTTTTCTTATTTATTGAAAATTAATTATCACTTTATTTTATTTATATTGTTACTCTTGTTATCTTACGACTTATAGTTTCTTGGTGGGATTAATTCAGAAATGGTGTTCTAGAATTGAAAAAGTTTGCAATTCAGATTTTGCATCAATGTGTGAGTGCAACAAGCTGTGAATGAAACTAGAGTACATTTGAATTTATCCACTCCAAAAAAATGAATAGATTGGAGCATAAGGGGTTAATTGACTTAGTTTTTGTTTGTTATAATTTAAAGCTTCGGGAAATGTATGTTATTATCATTATTAATTTTGATATTTTTTATAATTTTCTAATAATTAAATTTTACTGTTTATGTAGCATTCCATTATCACGGGTACATAGCGAAACACTCTGAGGACATTCTATTACCTAATGCATGATAATGACACCCTAGAGCATTCACAACATTCACTTAAACATAGCATCATCACTCTTTATTCTCTTATAAGACACCATCAAGAAAGACATATTATTTAAAAGCCAAATTTCTCATTTCAATACTTAAACAATATGTACATTGTAGCTTTACAGTATAATTCGAATTTGTACAATGACAAAACTAAATACAAAATATGCTTCATATAAGGAATTATACAAAAATTATATCTAATCCACCAATCTCAGCTGACTGATTTTTGTGGATACCAAGCTATATCTAACAATGTCCATATCCCTTAGTGGATACTGGGTACATGCACAACTGAGCTAGAGGCTCTTATTACGTTATGAGCTTTAAACTCTTTTTACTGGCAACTCCGGTCACAATTGTCTTTATCTTTCATGCATTCATGAAATGGAATGTTTCACATTCATACATTCTCAATCAATCACATGATTTCACATTCACATTCAGAACACATTTATCTTCGGACCTTAGTCCGAAATTCAACGAAAATAGTTGAGTAGCATTTATTTCTTCATGTTCACATATAAGTAGCACTTCAATATCACATTCAAGCGTCAGAAGCCTTGGACCTTCATTGTTTGGAATCAACATAATCAAATCGCATTCATAAGCTAATTCAAAATATAATCTAACACAAACAATTAATTGAGTGAGACTGGATAGGTTACTCATAAATCGCTCCAGAAGCTATTGCCTCGAAGTCTAGGCAACATCTGGATGACGGCACTCAATATGCTCCTCTATATCATGCAATATACATTTACACATATCACAATTTTGCACAATTGTATAAATATTCATTTATGCACATGTAAGTATATAGAAAATGTACAATGCATGTTCAATGATAATCCTGGATATCTTTCCATTATTCACGTCACAATAACATTCAAATATCAAAGTCACTTACGTTTCATTTGTACTTAGGGTTTATACCTTAATAAAACAATTTGAATCTAATTTTATAACCCAATTGATCATTTTAGATTTTTCCAAAAACAAACTTTCGGGTTAACATTTCATGATTATTCTAACCAAGAAAATGGAGTAATTTGGCCATGCTTCCTTTTAGATAATTGTTATCATATGTCTTAAGTTTCTAATGACACCAAGATCATACAATTTGGTTCAGTATTTCAAAATTTATACTTAAAATACTCTAAACTGAGCATGTTAAAAATTTCAGCTAGTGCATAATCAGGCACTCAAAGTCGTACAACTCACATCTCTCAATTCCAATATCCAAAAATTAAAACTTTATACCAATTGAAAGCTAAGAGAATAAGCTACAACTTTTGTGAGATAACTTTGTCTGATTTAGCTTATATCAATACAGTTTATTCTATAACAACAAGACATGACTTATGTCACGGGTAGTGCTGCAGTCTAAGCCAAAACTGAATTTTAAGCTAAATTTCAAGACCCTTAATGATAGAATTCAAATTCATTTCTTCTTAAAAATTGTAGTCGTATGTCTTTAGTTTCATCTAGATCAAAATCCATCCGATTTGAATAGTCACAGATTAAGGTATGACACAAATATAAATGCATGTTTAGTGAAAACATTCCATATAACATAGTCCAACACATTACATTGCCAAAATTCTATCATTTCAAGTTGATAACTTCTTCAAATATACCTTAATTTCAACTCAACATCATCCATACACAATTCATATTCCATACTTGATCATAAACACTCAAAATAGAACATATTCTCATACTATCAAAATAGAACACAAACATATACATTCATCCACCAATTTGCTGTATCCAGTTATCAACTTCATGTCTAATTTTGAGACTCTTAAAGACAGAATTTAAATTCGATGTATCATAAAACATGTATCCTTATGTCTCTAGTTTAATCAAAATTAAGAATCGTCTCATTTGGATAACTACAGAACAAGTTATGGCTAAAACGCAGAAGCATAATCAGTGAACATGTTACTACTATATTTTCCAGCACTCATTTTCCAATTTTTCAGATTTTACACCTAACATAACTTGTACAAAGATCACTTTCCCTACTTCATTTACTCTTCATTCTCAACTCCATTTTAACTCAATATAATTCACAAATAAATTATGATCTATATTTGATCATTAACTTAAAAACAGAACATATGCATATATCATTTATTATCAATTTTCTGCACTCATCCTAACACAATTATGATGATAATTCCACCTCTAAAACATGTCTAAAATAATTTATGAATTATTACTCGTCACATATATATAAAAGCAAGACATTTACATCAACTATTCATCACTCACGTTCATCATACATAAAACACCACTTTAAGCCATTTACGCTCTAACTATCATCATAAAAGCTTCATTAAACACTACCCATGAAGATTTACAAGCTACTTACTTAATTTAGCTTCTAATTCTTCAAACTTTTCAAGAACACCAAGAATCCCTAATTTTTCATGCATCCCACGTACATCATCATGGAGATTGGAAGATTTAAGTTTTCTTGTGGCAATGAAGACGATAACAGTTGGTTCAACATTGGTGGAGGTGAAAGTGAATGGAGACAATGAAAATGGAGGAGAAGAAGAAAGCAAGCCACAAAGAAGATGAAGAAAGCGCAAGACAATCGTGAGAAATAAGACAAAGGTGGTCTTTCAATTAAAAGAATAGTGATCTTAGCAAGTGACACTTGTCACTTGCCATATGTCTTATTATGATAGCTTTAAACTAGCTTCATTCCTTTAGCTGGTTCAATCAAATCAAATTTCTACTTCAATTGACTCTTAATTTTCAGTGACACTCGTCAATAAATTATAAAGTCATTTATCAAAATTTTCATTGTCATTGGACAGTAATTCTACTACCATTTATCAGTTGTCTTGTCACTTGGCATTTTTTCTAGTCTGATAATGCCCAAAATTTCATAAATTTCCTAATTTTTACCAAAAATTCTAAATCAATGCGTATACTTTCCCAATCAATTTTCAACACATAAAAATCACAATTCTTAATATAATCACATTTATAAAAATCAATTATACCTAGAAATTGTCAATGAATGCATGTACAATTATTTTAATGTGCAAAAATATATATATTCATGTGTATGTATATGACATATTATGCATGAGTATAAAATGCACTTTCTAATTTCTCAGTAATCTCTCATATTTACTATTCTAGTCATAATATGGGTAACGGGATGTTACAATTTTTTAGGAGTCTTAATAACACAAATAATTCAACTGATCCAATTTCCATTGATAATATTGATCTTTTGGTGGATTAAGTTTTTAAAAAACTGAATTTGGTAGATATCAATGACTTGGAAGATGATCTTATATGAGAAAGCATTGATATGTCATTTGATGCATTAAATTTGAATGATAATGATGATGAAGCTCCTTTCAATAATGATGATTTTATACCAAATGATAATTAAGGTCAATGCAGTTATAACGGATATTCTCCCGTAGATGATTAAATTTCATTCTTAGTTTTTATTTTTCCTCTTTTTTTAAATTTACTTATATTTAATATTTATGTTAAATTCGATATATGTAATATAATTATAAATATTTTTGTTTAAGATTTAACTTCTACCTGATTGTTTCTTCATCACAAATTATTGTTGTAAATTGTAATCATTTGATAATTAAGGATAGTTATCGTTCTTTTTATTAGATGTTCTAATGTAATTATTATTTATTAAAATAATAAAATTGTATTATTTATTTTAAATATTTTATATTATTCTTTATTTTATATTTGTATAATGATGATTGTCTTTTTTATATTAATTGTGGTTATTATTTATATGTAAAATATTTAAAAATTATTATTATTTCATATTAATTGTTATTATTGTTTATTATTATAATTTTTAGAAACATGATTGATGTAAACTTATAAAGTATACAATATATCAATAAA
>JANIHY010000210.1:60268272-60278575 GCA_027479065.1 Erythroxylum brevipes
CTTAGCAGTGGATTATGATTACCTAAATATTTAGAAATGTCAAAGTAGTTTTAATCGATCTTTCTATGCATGATTTCTTTGTATAATTCATTTCTTTTCATCATATAATGTTCTGATTCGATATAAACTATGAAATTAATCTCTACCTTATTTGAGTCCAATTATGTTAGTCTTCAATCATTAATAATTGATTCTATTAATGACATTATAAGCTATTAACAAAGTGTAATTCTACCTTAGTCAAGAATTTCTTGAATTAATTGAATTAATATTAATAAAGAATAACGGAACATTATTTCTAATTATTTTAGGGTGATGAATTCTTTATTGATCACTCAACTACTTTCATATAATTCATTCTTTATCCATAATGACTAACGACTGAGTTATCCTTAACTATAACAGATTATAAATAATATCAAAATATAACAATTCCTATATGAGATAACTTTAGAAATCTTAAGTCAAATGATTACTTATACACTCATCGTAATGAGAATTTTCATAGATAAAAAAGTAGTGCTCCAAATGGAATTCTCATATAAGGTTAGTTGAGTAAACTTATTCTCTAAAAAATAACCATACGTTTATTTAAGTATCTCTATACTTAGTTTATAAGATCGATTACTTCTTTAGTAAGGAATAAACATAATGTGTGCTAATTTTTTTTACATTTTATTAATGTCTACTTTCAATAGAACAATGACTAAGAATAATTTAGAGATAATACATAAATACAATATGAATCTCATAATTATGAATTCATCATAATTTTATTTGCAAAATATATTTACTCATGGACTTTATCATACATATCTAAATATGTATAAGATAAATAATGTCTTTAAATAATTATGTGGGTAACCTACAACCAATGACTGTAGGGAATAAACTAAATATTTTTCTTATTTAAACTCTCAAACTTTTTAAAGGGATAACTAATTCTAAAGTCTCAAATCTTTTGAAAAATTTTGAATCCATTTCTCATATTATTAAGTAGAGAGATTTTTTTTAAAGTGGACACCTATATATCATAAAAATAAAGATTCTATTAGCCAACAAATTAAGAAAAATAATGTTTTGAGCTGAACTATTAAGGTTTTAAAAAGTAAGTCACTCAACTAAAAATTTTAAAAATTTGGGCACTAAATTGAAAATTTTTAAAAGATTGGACAATGGTTATCTCTTTTTTAAATTATCACATATTCCTTTTTCTTTGTTAGTTTATTTGTTTTTAAATCCAAAATGACATTGTATATGAATGGAGGTTACATGATAGTTAAACAATATTACATAAGAATAAACTATAATTTTCAAAGTATAAAATTTTAACTTAATTAAATATCAAATCTTTAAAGATAAAAATGAAAGTTTTGTTTATATTATCTTTTATAACCTAAAGATAGTTGGGACTAAACATTTATTGTGGAAAAGTAGAATTTTTCTTTCAATAATCCAACAAGCAATTTCTATACAAATCCTAATTATGTAATTAACAATGTGAAAATTAGACAGAAGAACAACACTAGCCTTGAAATCAAAGATGTAGCTATATTCTGCTTTAATGTTTTGCACCAACTTGCTTTCCTACTTGTTTCAATTAGACATAAGATAGGGGAAGTAAGGTAGTACGAAACGTTCCAACAGGAAGCAACATCGTTAAAACTTCAATAGAAAAGCTGAAAATCAAACCAGTGAAAGAGCTGTCTAACAAATCCGACAGCTAAGGTAGTTAATGGCTAGTAGTGGCATTTGCAGCTGATCAAGTTTTAGGCGATGCAGTTGCAGAGACAATGGGACTTCTAACAACATGTGTTCCGTTAACCTCGTACCAGCTCAGGAATCCATAGTTCCCAATTGAGTCACTCTGAGGAGTAACACTATCAATTTCCATCAAATCTACCTCCACGGTGAGTTCAAACTCGGCTGTGCTGAACAATCCAGTAAAACTGAGTATTGGTGGCTGCAGAGAAGCTTTCATACCCATCGGAACTTCTATAACGGCCTGGTAACTGGAATTGACGGTATCTGCAACATTGGTCAACAACCTTTTGAATGAAGTGGTGGTAGTGTTGGTCTTGTTCAAGATGACAATGAAAGAAGGATAATTAAGGTCCAAACTAGCATATTGACAAGTGTAATTTGTCGTTCCTACGATGGTCTGAATCTGTTCCCCAGTGTAGTTCATTGCACACAAGTAGTTTATGTAATCCTCAGGCACCACATCATATACCAGCCCAGGGTCCATGGCTTTGTTGGGATCTATGTGGCCTGCTCCAAAATCAAGAGGAGTCCCGGCAACTCCTGTAGTCATGTCAATGATCCCACCACGAGTATTGTCCAGAACATAGGCCGTCGTCATCATTGCTGATCTGATGGCTGCTGGACTCCAATCAGGGTGGATGGCCTTTAGCAAGGCCGCGATTCCTGCTACATGCGGACATGACATAGATGTCCCAGAAACAAGAGCATAATCTGTCTGCAGATAATCATTGTCGCCAATTGGTGCAAACCCTCTATTAGGCACCCATGCAGCTAAAATATCACGTCCAGGAGCTAGTAAATCAGGTTTCAGAATCCACGGAGATCTAATATCTGGCCCTCGTGAGGAAAAATATGCCACCTTTGGAGCTGGTTTTATCCCTATTAATGTTATACCAAATGTAACACTAACATTTAGGTTTCCACTGGAATTTAGGATAGAATTCTTCAACAAGTAGCCATCTTTTGTGTTCACTATGACGAATGGCAAATTGAAATCATGAACCCGGAAAAACTCTCCGTCATTGGAACTAAAGATAGCCCCAACCACACCTTTAAAGTCCAGCACAGATGCTTGTGCAAACACATTTGATTCGATATCGTGGTCACAAAAGATGATCTTGCCTTTAACATCCTTGGGATTTATGGCGTTCACTTCACAAATCTCTTTGCTTCTATTTCCTTGTCCGAAGTACACAGGAATTTCTGACAGGAACAAATTCTCCGGGTAGACAGATTTTCCAATAACGGTCACAACATCATTCCCAATGGTAACACGCGCTCCTAACAAGCGATCAACAGTTCCAGCACCAACTGTCGTGAGCCAAGGAGCTCCATTAAGCATGGTGTATCCATGAGGACCTCCGTTTCCAGCAGAACAAGCCACAAATATCCCTTTCTTGATGGCTGCAAATGCTCCTATGGCTATTGGGTTCTCGTAGAATGGCGTCTCTATGAACCCCAAGGACAGTGACAAGACGTCGACACCATCTTCAATGGCCTGATCCATTCCAGCAAGCACATCGGTAGCTGCAGCATCATAAGATTTGAGATCCGAACCAAAGAAAAATACTTTGTACATGGCAATTCTCGCTAATGGTGCGATTCCGATGGCTGTCCCTTTCGCATAACCGAAATAATCAGCCTTTTGCACTGGACTTCCAGCCGCTGTTGACGATGTATGTGTTCCATGTCCCATAAAATCCCTTGGAGAATCATAGTCATCAGTGTTTGATATATTTAATCCTTGTTGCTTCATGCC
This sequence comes from Erythroxylum brevipes, assembly GCA_027479065.1. Taxonomy (NCBI): domain Eukaryota; kingdom Viridiplantae; phylum Streptophyta; class Magnoliopsida; order Malpighiales; family Erythroxylaceae; genus Erythroxylum; species Erythroxylum brevipes. The sequence goes on from JANIHY010000210.1 coordinate 60,271,796, forward strand.
TTCACTGAACTTGCGAGCTCCGATTAGTTTCTTGTTGCAATAAGAAGCATTGAAATCAGTTCCACTCTCGCATACGCCACGCCACCTTGAAGGCACCGGAGGCATGTTTTTGTCATTGAAACTCTCACTTTCTGGCCAAATTCCAGAATCAAGAACACCAATGATTATGTCATTGCCAAACTTGCTGGTTGGCCACAACCCTACATGTTTGTTTAGGCCAAGAAATTTTGGAGTGCGTGTGGTGTGGAGATGACCTCTTGATTCTGGGAATGTGGCAACATGACTTGGCAAGCTTTCTAGTTCTTCGAGTTGTGCTTTTGTCAACACCGCACTGAAGCCATTGAAAGCATGTTTGTAGGAGTAAAGATGGGTTGGTGACATGCCATCATCTGCTGAGCTAAGAGAGGACAGTGTTGATATATACCAGTCGTGGTGTGTGGAAAATGTAGATGGCATTGCTGATTTGTCCATGTGTATGATATAGGTTCTACGATCACTTGACAACGATTCTGACATAGCAGTAAATAACAGAATGCAGATAAGTAAGAGATACTTGTAAGGAGGAATATGACCCATTTTTGCAGTAGCTCTCGGTTACAAGATGAATTGCATATCATGAGATTTGGGATTGTCATTGACATACTTATAGGGTAAACTGAGACTTTGTTAGTTGGTTGTTGATCGATGAAATCAAGTACAAGGGAGATCGTATTGTTTGCATGTCTAGTTTAGTTCACACTAACTGTCACCTGGAGTTTATTAATTTTCGGTGATCCTTGAAAGGCTCGTAAACAACAAAAGGTTAATGCAAGAACTGGTCTTGATATTTTTACCCTGCCGGCAGCTTCTTATTATATATATGTTTGCTGAAGAGAATCCCGTTTTTCTAAATCGGAGACAACTGACTTAACCCCATGAAAGTTTTAGGCATAGATTTAATCGTCCAAGAATCTTTGATAATGACAAGAAAAACGTCTTTACATTGACTTAAATATTTTGAACTTTTAAAATTCGGGGTTGGCGTAAGTGGTACATACCTTTGTCGCTTAACCAAAAGATTGAGGGTGCGATTCTTGAAAATGCAGCAAGCTCTTGAAGCCAACGACAGCTCTCCTTGATTTGAGATGTTCCCGTCACGGAGGGATTAATCCGAGGATTAATCTTTAGAAAAAAAATATTTTAAACGTTTGTTTTCATATGTGGGTACAATTTTTTTTAATCTTTCCAATGCTTCTTTTACTACCAAAATTTTTCACGTTTGCAATTGTACATCCCATTATCAGTTATCAGAATATAATGCCCCAATGGAAATAGACTGGAGGTAGCGATAGAATAGAATGGATGAATTTTATTTTTAAAAAGGCCTTGGTGATCAATAAATGGGACCGTTCCTATTGTTTTATATGCATTAGGCAAAATATAAAAGAAAAATTCAACAAATTGACAATATATAAACATGAAAAATTTAAAAACAAATTTTTATTATTAAAATTTAATATCCATGCATAACTGACTTAATTTATAAGTCTACGTACTCAATAAAATATTAAATGATCACAACATCATCTAATAATATCTTGCAAATGTCAATAACAATAAAACCACTAAATAATACAACGTCTAATTGGAAATGTAGGCTTTACATTCATCTCATATGCAAACGTCTAGTTGAAAATGTAAGCTTTACATTTATCTCAAATGCAAGACTTTTGACAATATTCATACTAGAGCCAAACCTTTTATCTCTATGCTTTTCAAAAAATGTTATCACACTTTCTAATTGCTTTATGGTAGTACTAATGCACATAGATTAAGATTGAAACATTTTACTCACCAGGTTAATAATGAATAAAATATCATACCAAATAACCATGCCGAGTAAAAACTCAAAACTCTCAAGTACACTAACCAAATTTTTTGCTTCACCCTTTAACTTGACATTATCACAAGATCTAGATAATTTCATCAAAGTCAATCTTATTTGAGGACCTTCAAATCTAATAACTTTAACACTTTTTATTTGACTCTCTCAACAGGTGTTAGACAATGATTTCATGGTTGAGCCTAAAATATTATGAAGTAAAACCTTCCACCTTTTAGGAGAACTTGAAAATAATGTATATATGTGTTATACTGCTTCAAAAAATAAAAACAACTTTAACACAAGAATGTGATAAATCACTAAAAGTAAGATTAAAATTATGACAAACATGTGACATATATAATGCTCTCGGATTTATTTCAAGTAATTGCTTTTGAACCGCTTGGTGTTTTTCCTTCATATTAAAACCCTTGTCATAACCATGACCTGTTACATTATAAACATTAAGATCAAGAGACTTAAATACATTCAATAATTCATCGAAAAGTTCTAATCCAGATGTGTCATCTACCTTTAAGAACTCTAAAAAGCATTCCTCTATTTTATTTTTATTTGACATATTCATATATTGTATTACTAAACTCATTTGTTCTTGATGGTTCAAAACTAGGGTATAATCAAGAATAATATAAAAGTATTTTACCTTTTTAATGATCCTTATGATAGAAGTTCTAACACTATAGACCAACAAAGAAATCAATTCATTTTGAATTTTGTGACCAAGATAATGGTGATGAATTTCATGATTTTAAATGTGTTTAATATGATCTTGTGTTATTACATCAAATTAAGTAATCATCTTAATTAATCCTAAAAAATTACCATTACTATCTTGATAAAGTTTCTCATTGGATCTTAGAAAAGTCAAATTATATTTAGCAAAATATTTCATAACAGAAGCTATTCTTATCAAAATTTGTCTCCAATGTTCTTTCTCCTTTACAGAGCATACCCTTATTTTTTATAGGTTTGGAGTATACTACACAAATGTATATCAAGATGTTTACTTTGAAAACCATGCAACATACTTCTCATTTAGCTAAGCTTCATGAAGCCTCAACCAAGACACCCTGACTCAACCCAAGCCCTTCATGAAAATGGTAACTAATGCTTATTAAGGGCAACCTATAACCCCAAAATAGCCACCTAGAAAACTCCCTTTTGACAAGTCCTTCCCATCCTCAATTAAAAACCCAAATACAATCCTAAAGATACTTTAAAACACAAAATGCACACTTAATAAAGTCCTAAGATCCCTCCTTCCTACTGAGATACAAGATAAGAAGTCTAATAGTTTGTGTTTCATTTGTGATGAGCCTTATACCCTTGATCACCATTTAAAGCATAAGAATGCCCAACTATTTGCCATAAATGGTGAACTAAAAGACATGGAAACTGAATAAATTGAAGAATTCGATAATAGGGTGATCTAGAAGTCCCCATTCCTATTATTGGATACTATAATTTCTAAACCATGAGAATCACTAAAGTTCATAATAAGAAACCCTTATATATATTGATATATAATGGAAATGCTCATAATTGCTTAGATGAGCTAGTTGTAGAAAACTTTGGGCGTAAAATTATGAGCACAAAATCCATAGCCATGTTGTGGCTGATGGTAATGCAATGTTGACTAAAACAATTTGCAAGGAATTCAAATGGTAGCCACATAATACCTAGTTCCAAGGTGACTTCATGATAATTCCTTTGCGTTATTGTGACGATATATTGGGAATTTAGTGGCTCACAACCATAGGGAGGATAATTATAGACTTTGAAAAATTAGTAATGAAGTTCAATTATTAAGGAAGGAGGCAACTTCTTAGGGGATCTTCTATGACATCTGTGAAGACTATCAAGGGAAAGCAAATTATTAAGGTAGTAGCTAGCAGACTACAGATTGGTATGCTATAATTAAACAATTTTCTAATAAAGGGCCCTATTTTGATACCCCCTTCTTTCTTCTCATTAACCACAACACCTAGTAAAGAGCTCCCTTCAATCCCAACAACCATCTTATCAAAGTTTGCTGACATATTTAAAGACTCTATGAGGTTGTCCCTTGTGAGACCAAGGTTTAACCACTAGATTCCTATTTAAAAATGATTTTAGCCCATCAAAAGGAGGCCATAAAGACATCCAACCATGCAAAAATAGTTATTAAAGGGTTACTGCAAGATATAATAGACAAGAACATCAGCTAAACAATTTCTAGTCCTTATGGGGCTCTTGTGATGTTAGTGGGAAAAAGGATGGGAGTTGGAGCCTTTGCATGGACTACAAAGATCTTAATAAGCAGATCATCAAGACATGTTTGATAAGTTGGGAACAAGTTAGGTTTTTACTAAGTTGGATTTAAGGTTAAGGTATCATCAACTTCAAATGCACCCACCAGACACCTATAAAACAATCTTTAAAACTCACCTAGGACACTATGAATTTCTAACTTTGTCCTTTTGGCCTAACTAATGCCCCTTCATCCTTTTAATACCTTATCAATGCCATCTTTAAGCCCTTCTCAAGGAAGTTTGCACTAATGTCCTTTGACGTGATCCTTATATATAGCCTAAACCTTACCCACTATACTCACCATTTAGAGGAGGAATTTGCAAAGCTTAAAGAGAATTCTCTCTTTCTTAAAAGAAGTAGTGTACCTTTATTGTGGATAGTGTGAAATACATTGGTCATATCATATCTAAGGGAAGAATGGCCATTGATCCTTCAAAAATTAGTGTAGTGATGACTTGGCCTTTAATTACTACTCTTAAACAGCTTAAGGGTTTTTTTTTTAGAGTTACAGGCTATTATAGAAGGTTTGTAAAAGGGTATGGGAATATTATCAAGTCTTTAATTAAATTGTTGAAAATAGACAACTTTGTATAGACAGATGTTGCCACCAAACCTTTGAGCAACTAAAATAGACCCTACTAACTACTCTAGTGCTAGCAATGCTAGAATTTAGTAAGTTCTTTATTGTGGGGATTGATTCTCTAGAGGTAGGAATATGGGTAGTACTTATACAACCATCTCTTACATTACAAAGGTAATAAATGACAAACACCAAACACTCTCTGTGTGTGAAAGGTAGCTGTTAGCAATATTGTTTATAGTGAAAAAGTGGGAGCAATACCCCATGTTGAGGAACTTTTTGATTAAAACAGACCAAAAAAGCTTAAAATACATATTAGAGTAATATATCTCTACCCCTCACAACCGGTTTCACTCTCCAAGCTAATGGGGTTCGATAATGAGATATAATCCAAAAAAAGGAAAGAAAATGTGGCAGCTTATTGACAATTAAAGGTGCAAGGTCAAAAATTATTTGTATAATAATGTAACCATTATCATCTGATTTGAAAACTCAAATAAAGGCAAGTTGGGATAATGATCCTGATATGAAACAACTTATAGTTTAATTACAGAGTAATGCCTCATCCCATCCTTATTTCACTTGGTATAACTAAGAATTAAGAAGGCATGATAATTTAGTCATTCGTAATAATCCTAAGCTCAAAAGGTCTATTTTGCAATGGATGCATAACTCTCCATTTGGTTTTGAGAGAGACTCTATGGTATAGAGGGTGCAATCTTTTTTTAAATAGAAAGGCATGAGGAAGGAAATCAAAATTTTTATAAAAATTATGATATTTTTCAAAAGTGCAAGAGTGATAATACTGCTTATCCTTGGCTAATTTAAACACGTCCTATCCCTAACACCTTATGGAAAAATATAACCATGGATTTCATCAAGGACTTACCTCTCTGAAATAACCTTAAAATCTGATGTCACCTTGGGGTTACTTCAAAAATTTAACCAAGGATTGGATATAGTGCAACCTCGGGTGGTTAAAATTTAACTAAGGATTGGATATAGTGCAATCTCGAGTCATTCTCTTTGAGGAAACAAAAAAATGAAATTAATTTCCTAAGCAACTAAATGCAATGCAACCTGAATTATAAAATGGGGTTTGATTTGAACAATTGTCGTTAAAGTTTGCAACGAATTGAAATAAACACTAAAGACTTATATTTGGTGTTTTAAAATTAAAATGAGTGGTATGAAATGATAGTAAGTGAATGAAATAAGAAGAAAAACACAAGTAATCAACAATCAACAATGATAAACGCAACCCTCCAATTCAATAGCATAGGCAATCATCACTCAAACATATATGGGAATTAAAACAAATGAATCAAGAATTAAAATTGAGCTTTTAATATAATAACTGAGCCACCTCGAATTGTTACAAAAATATTTTCCAAAATCCCAATCTACTTGCTACCACCAGAATAATAAATAGAACTAAGGATACTAAAACCAAAGCTCGATTTTTATTCAATAATTCAGAAAACAAAATTAACACAAGCAACTAATATAATAATCCAATCATTCAAGCCATCTTTGTTAAGTCAAAATGACTTTAAATAAATGATTTTGATGAAGTACAAATAACGAAAGGTGAAAAACAGGCGGAAGTTGAAAAACAGATAGAAGCAGAAAAGCAGACGGAAGCTGAAAAGTAGACGAAAGAAGAAAAGCAGACGAAAGAAGAAAAACATATGGAAAAAGAAAAACAGATGGAAGCTGAAAAACAAACGAAAGAAAAAAAATAGACGGAAGCCAAAAGCAGACGAAAAAATGAAAAACAAACAGAAGCTGAAAAGCAGACAAAAGAAGAAAAACAGACGGAAGCAAAAGCAGATGGAAATAAAAGCAGACAGAAATAAAAGCAGACGAAAACAAAAGCAGACGGAAATAAAAGAAGACAATGAAAAGCAGAATCGCGTCTGATTCAAGAATCAGTTTGAGTTAGTTACACTCAACTGAATAACCGCTTCTTTCAAGAAACAAGATTAAAGAAGCAAGAAGCAAGAATCAAGAAGCAGTTGCAGAC
>JANIHY010000210.1:60314923-60335385 GCA_027479065.1 Erythroxylum brevipes
TGCATCCTGTATTGCAATCCTTGGTATAAATTTTATTTGACCGGTTTCCGAGGATCAATTATTTAATTGAACGATAAGCCGCGCATCATCTGCATAAGGTTAGCTACGAAAAATGGGTTTAAAACGGGCTGAACAAAGCAAAAAATAGCCTCCCGAGATGCCAGAAATAGTGCGTGGAGGAACGTCGTGCGCTTGTGCCACATGCGCCCGACGCACTATAACTGTTGGGAGTGTGGCGTACGGCGCGAGCGTGTGACGCACGTGCCAATCAGTGTACGCCGCATCGCTCTAACGAGCGAGCGACATATGTCCCTCGTGCAGTGCATGCGCGACCCGCCGCTCGCCCACAGACCTGCGTGGATCGGGCGAACACATGGCGATGGCGATGGACGACACGTGTGGCGAGTGCATTGCACGAGTCCACAATGTCCCGCGTGTCTTGCCCGTGCACACGCCAGACGCTTAAGTCCCGCGTCTGGCCCGTGAGCCTCGCGAACACGCACACTGACGTCAACCAGACGTTAGTTGTTGACGTCATGTTGACGTCAACTGCAAATTTCCAAAAAAAAACCCCAAAATTCTAGATTTCCCGTAAAGCTACCCTAGGGTGTTTTGGGTCAATTTTCGGGTTCGGAAAATTTATAAAATAACTTTTTTCTATTTTTTTGGATTTATTACATTTGTAATAAATTAAAGTTTAACTCTAGAAAAAGGAATTAAGATATTCTGAATTTGATTTCGATTGAATTTTTATGCTTCGGACTTCGTATGAGGGAGATACATAAGGCCTAATGTCTCATGTCTCATTTTCAGTGTTCGGGATTGCATGATAATCAACCAAAATAGGAATTGAGACATTCTAAAGTCATTTTGAGTGAATTTTCATGCAATGAACTTGCCATAAGGGAGATACATGAGGTTGTCGTGTCTCAAGAGGTCGGTTTAGTATTCGGTGACATACAATAGTCACTCTACTGAGATTTTTCATTTATGAAAGTCTCGAATGAAGTTTTCGAAAAATGTCTTCAACACGTGTGTGTGACAATGAGATTGTGCATTAGGATTTTTGCATTTATTGAGGTTACATTGTCATATATAGTATGCCCATAAAGAATGTGAGGATGACATGCAGATGTATCTCTTGTGTTTGCGGACTTTTTGGATGCTGATAAGAATGTTGTCACCAAAGTGGCCTTCAAGTCAGTATTTTGAATTGTTTTGCTTACATGTTAGGAGGATGTCCTTGATTTTATGTTTGGTTATTCTACCCAAATGTGTTGGCCTTACATAAAATTTTGAGATGTGCATAAAGGCATTAGATGGAGGGAGGTTGTCACTCAAGTGATCTATTCACCCAAAGGTGGTAGTGTCATGAGAGTTGATAGTTTATACTCCAATCGCTTTTATGTGTAAAATTCTAATTGCATAAATTATGTATTCAGCCCAAAGGTGTTTCATAATCTGTGTGATCGGATTTTTAGGAAAGATACTATTTAATGGATTTAGTATCGTTGTTGTCCTACATTAGTGTTGAATTAAAGTTTACCATCATGAAGTCACCTTTTCAGTCAACTAAATCAATGTCATCATTGAAACCCTTGCTGGTTTCAATATAAAGAATTAGACAGAAAATTGGATGGAGGATGTTGTGAAGGTTATAGAGATAGCTGTAGTTAAAATGGCCATATAGACTGGTAAGCCATCTCCACTTACATCCATGAGTTGTCAAACTCATAAAGCAGCCTATAAAGCCTAGGATCGGTCTAACAGATTATATTTGACGACCATTAAGAATCCGTACCTAACCATCAGCAAAGTGAACTTTCGAACACAGGCATAGCGAAGGAGTTTCTTGGTCATGTCTCCCAGAGGTACACAGTCTCATCTGGTCTTGAGACAAGTGCCTTAATGAAAGTATTATTCTCCATGAGGTATACAGAGGAAAAGGGGAGTAATGGAGTACTTATCGAGAATAATTCATTTTCATAGTAGGTGAAGATATTGAGGCTTCAATACTTTGATATTCCATTGTGTTGCTGAGGTGGAGAAACTCAAGCTGTTACTCCTACATTCCTGGAAGCAGCTTAAGGGAAGACAAAGATGAAGCCCATTAAGTTCAAAGGTAAATAGGTCAAATCTTCTCCACATGCTGACGCAGGTCAAATCAGTTATGGTAAAGGTCCCTTAAACATAAAGAAGCCAGTAATATAAGGTTTAAAGGGAAGTCTGTGACCATCAGGTTACTCTTTGGTTTATCAATTATGAACCTAATTTGCAATAGTTACATTAAGTATCAGTGACTATTTAGTGAAACATCTGATCAAAGTGGTCCCACAATGCAGTAGTTCATATCCAGGATAAAGCCAAATAAAGGGAAGGAGGAACTGATGGTTCACAGCAATAAAGATGTAGAAGTGATATCTATGGGGGTGTATATACTGAACTTTAAAGTAAGGCTCATTAGGATATACATGATACATTTTATATGTGATCTTTTGATCAATTAAAGACACTGAAAGTTGACGTTTTGCATTTAGTACTTCTGTTGTACAATTATGGTTTAATGCAAAACATAAAGATGCAACTTTCTTTTCATACAGTTTATAAAGAAGGTGTCTTATCCCGGATTAGATATATACTTCTACGTATCATGCTAAACAAGGTATGAAGAACCTAATGAATGAGAAGTCATACATGGTGTGACATAAAAGTTTAAGCCACATTTTTAGAGCTAGGATTGAGAGATTGATCAAGGAAAACATTTCTCAATTCTAGATTAAGATGATCTGGAACATGTACTGACAATCACAGGGTTAAGTTGACTAATAAGGACAATGGGGTCAACTCATACTTCTAACTTGTTGAGTTTGATACATAAAGATTTCGGTAGAACTCATAGAATTGCATTGTGCAATTATGAAAGAATTATGCTATTTCTTGATGATTTTTCACATCAAAGTCATGTGTTCTTACTTAGAGTCTGAAGGTTAAGAACTCGTTGGGAAATTTTATTAAGATAGTCAGAATTGACTATGGAGGAGAATATCATGGCAGACATGATATTTCAGGACTTTAAAAGGTCCATTTGTCAGATATATGAAGTCAATTAGAATAGTGACTTAGTTCACTATGCCGAGTAGTTCTGAACAAAATGATGTGTTGCCGAAAGGCATAACTCCACCCTAAAGGACTTAAAGAAATCAATGCAGAGCATGACTAATCTACCTATCTAGAAGTTGAAGAACTCAGCCTTGCGCACAATCGTGTAAAGGGCTGCCCTACTGAGATAGGATAATCCTTATAAAGAAAGATTGCATACTCGTTCCTTTCATTGCTATTTAGTAAAATATCTCAACCACTTTAGTGCTACAGATTTTACTGTAGATAAGAAGGGACCAGAATAGTGGAATTACGAGTAGCCAAGTTACTGGAATATCATGTCTATAATGATGGTGGGTCTTTTGACCTTTCGGACGATAGTAGGGTGGATACTACAGTTGTCACATATCCACTACTCATACAGTTAGATCTGGTGGATCTAGATTTTTGTACCATACCTGTACAGGAACAGGAACCCATACTTGTGCATATAGAGGGATTCCTAGGGGTACAAGATCTAATAAGGATGAGTAAATCCACTGGAGTGAGGCGACCTGCTATCCCATCTGACTACATAGTCTGTCAGGTGTACTGGACTATGTTATTAGACATATTACGGATCCAGTTACTTTTACAGAAGTTGTTTTTGGAACCAATGCGGATGTGTGGTGGGATGTGATGAATGACGAGATGCAAACCATGAAGCATAGTAAGGTCTAGGAGTTAGTTTATTTGCATCAGGAATTGCAAACTTGTCAGTTGTAAATAAACTTTGAGACCTAAAGGATTTCAGGATAAAGTTTAACGATTTATGGGCTTGCTCAATTGCATAAGGGTTCACTCAGGAAAAAAGGCTGACTTTGTGTTACCTTTTTTCTCGTATCCTTATAGGATACATTTTGAGTGATAAAAGCAATTGTAGCTTATGATGATATAGAGTTACATCAGAAAGTTGTTAAAACCACCTTCCTGAGTAAAAACCTTTATGAAGTGGTCTATATGGTACAATTTGTAGGGTCCCAGGATCCAAACAGTACTGGCATAGTTTGTGAGTTATGCAGATCAATATATAATTTACAATAAAACTCCTGAAGGTGGTACCTTACAATTGATGAGGTTGTGGCCTCTTCCGGCTTCACGAAAAATAAAGTCAAAAGGATGCCTGTACTATGTAGTTGAGGGGAGCAAGTTATCTTCCTATTACTGCATAAGGATGGTAAATTGTTCACATCAAGTCACTTGATTATTTTGTATGAGAATAAACAACTTTTGGTCAAGAACCTTGACATGAAGACCTTAGTATAGCATCTACTGTCCTAGGTATTTGGATTCACTAGGACATATCTCAACACTCAACAGATCTCTCAAAGAATGCATACATTGAGTATGTGTTACAAAGGTTTAACACGGTTGACAGTAAACTTGTCGTAACACCTGTCTCTCACAGTGAGAGATAATCTTTGGTACAATACCTAAAGAATAAAGTGAAGAGAGAGATTACGAGGAATGTTCCGTATTCTAGTACGGTGGATAGTTGATGTATGCTCGGTTATGTACTAGATAGGACATTGCATTTACTAGTTGACTGTTTGGTCAATATCTGGTTAATCCAGTTATAAACTTTAGGAATGCAGTTTAATGAGCGTTGAGATACTGGCAGGACTTAAGGATTATCTGTTGACATATAGAAAAGTCAACATACTAAATCTCGTAGGGAATTTAGATTTAAAGTTAGCTATGTGTTCGGATAATCAAAAGTTCACTTAAGGTTATAGTTCAAGTTTGCAGATGGTACAATGTCGTAAAAGTGTGTCATTGAGACACGTGTAACTTCCTCGACTAAGCATGCAGAGTGCATGCTAAAGAGGCTGCTTCGTAGACGGTTTAACTCAGAAATTCAATTTCTTAGTGGTCTGTGGTCCATTCAGTGGCTAGACTCATCTGGTTTTACTGTGACATTCTTCTTACAGTGTTGTTTAATGACAACGAAGAGTATCACAGGGTCATAGCAGTTAAAGATCAATTATTTGGTCATAAGGTGTTGACACGAAAAGTGACATTAAGGTTTGAAGCATTTAAAGACTGAGGAATTGTGAGTCGATCCTTTAACTAAAGGACTTCACCCACTTGTGTTTATAATACAAGTATGCAGTATGGGTGTTTTGATGTTGTTAGACATCATCGGTTAGGGAATCGTTCGGTTTGCGCCATGTACATTTGTACATTTTGAAGTATTATGATAGTATGATTGTTCATTGTTAAAGATGATCATCATTTATCCTCAGTATTGCGTGTCATCACACATCGTCACAGTACGTATGAAAGTTTTAAGATTTGTGTCAATCTTAAGCATTTGAAGGTCATTGGGCATATATAAAGATTAACCTTGTGCCTATGTCATTTAGACGCATACAGTTTAACATAGATATCTATAAAGTTTTACATGACATAGGGGATATAAGTTTTTAATCCCATAAAGGTTCTCTAATGCAGTTTAGCATTCAGTTGGAGAACATAAAAGTTTTCTCTAATATTGTTTAGCATTTGGTGAGAGAAAACATGATTTCTCTAATGCAGTTTAGCATAAGGCTAGAGAAATTGAGACCTACAAACGAAGATGATACAATTAGATCATAAAGGTATCATCGTAGTTTGCCACACTTCATTTTCCTATTCATGTTAGTGGGGTATTAGGTATCTGTGATTGTATTAGATCTGTGTCACATAGGACACATGCATCTGATGCTTTTCGGTACCGAAAGCTTTGCGGGACAGAATGATAGACTTTCGTTATCTTTGGATCAAATGTTTGTTTTGAAAACTTAGTCGACTATACAATTGCGTGGCTTAACTGGGTTTTTAAATTATTTTTAAACTAGAGTCTACTGCAATTAATGCTAGTTCAAAGGGGAGATTGTAAGACATTTTGTCCATGTCTCATAAAGTTGGACTAACATTAATTGCAATTTTAGTTTTTAAATAAATTATCAGTTAAGTTACGTCATTTGATCCTGATAAAGATAATAAAGTGACCCAATAAATGATCTAGATTAATGGGTCGAAGTTTAGGTAAAAAATGGATCCCGATCAGTGTAGACTGGGTCCATATCAGCTTTGTGATGGAGAAGCCCGATATGGAAACTATTTAAAGATAAGGCCTCCTGCAGTTACTCAAGAAGTTTATTCACGTTAAGAGAGCTTGTGATTTGAGAAAACTGTAGAAAAGCCTTGCTCGTGAGCCGATGAGCACTTTCCACTAAAGACCCCAGGAGATTCGGAGACGTTTGGAGCTCGAAATCGACATCGGAAACAGAGATGGAACCGAAATCTAGGCATTCTGCATTACCTTCGTTTTTAGTCCTTTCACGTAAATCCGGGATACGTAATAAGGCTCCCACTACGTATTAACACCAATAACAGAAATGTTCCCTTCAACCCTGACCAATTGTTACAACACCTACTATTGTGATCAAGAAGAGCTCAGATGACTATAGGTATGGCAGGCACACAACAAATTGTACATTTCTTCAAAACCGCAAAGACTCCTGTCACTATAGTTTCTTATGAAATGATGTCCAAAAAATACATCCACTCCAAACAAGTGTATCAACTGCTATGCAATCGTATTCATCATGATAGAACATCATTTTGATATGGCAAGCCTTGTTAATGGTGCTATACCATATCTAGCAGAAATAGCTGGAACCTGGCAGGAAGCTGTGTGACCTCTATGACCCTCATAATTCCTAGAAAATCAGTCATAAATAGTTGACAAACCCTTCGCTTAAGTTGTGACCTCAGATTAGTTTTCTATTGAAATGAGCAGTGTTGAATTCAGGACCAGATTAGGTCTTCTCTAAAACTAAAATAGATCGATCCTGATCATTATTTTCAGACATAGAACCTATCAATCACGGTTCGTCTATGCACATTACGGCCATGTAACGGTCACAAAGAGTGGATAAATTGTTGAAATTGGCTTGGAGTTGGTCACATGGCATTCATAGGACCACATAAGGGAAACAGGCGATTGCCATCAGGAACCATTGGTCGCAAGATTTGTGGATTTAAATGATCTTACATTAAGTAGCTGCATCCTCGTAAAAGGTAAACCTAGCTTGTTGAGCTCACACCACCCTACTGGGACATTCTTTGTCAGTGACGATTAGGCCAGCCAGCCCCTTCATAGGTTCTTCTAATAATGATATGGTTTAATTTTAACATGTCATAGGACTGTATACCATCGGCTCATTGGAATCAGAATCTAGAACCAAAATAAGAGTCAATCAATGGCCCTTCTGCAACTATAATTGCAAACTGGCAATCTTGGTTGAGAGTAATCTTCAACTGATCAAGATTTGCTTTTACATATCTTTAAATGAATTTAATGTACAGTACACAACCCATAATTTCTCAAATAAAATTAGAAAGCTCCTCATTTTTCTTTCTCCTTTTTGCCCCCATTGAAATAAGTCAAAAGAAGTGTATGTCAACCCTGAGAGCTTTTACAGTCTCAGTTTTTGTTTTTGAAGTTTTGGAAATTATTCCAAAATAAATGATATAATGCAACTTCTTTAACAATTTTACTCTTCACATAAAAGGGAATATGAGCTTGAAGTCATTGTCATGGCTCTATGCGGTAAATCACCTGACAAACTGTGCATACGTGCCAACTTGAATAAGCAAGCTGAGCAAGTACTAAGTTTTGGTTGAACTTCTGCAGCTTTCTAGCAACAAAGGTTAGTAGTTCAGGTGAACAAGTAGTAGGTATCAAAGGGACTGCACGTTCGGTGGTGATTGTGGAGATCCAGTTTCAAGCAAAAAGCTTCTGCTACAATATGACCTTGATGTACTTGAAGAGGATGCAAGATACCTTCCTTCCCCGCTGTTAAAAATTACTTCACTCCTATGCATTTTCCCTTTACTTGTCCTTCCTCTCCCTTCACTTCCTTCATACTCTTCATCCCCCATAGCATATATAAGTCCACTGTTGGCAGGGTCTGAACTCTCGTACAAAAGCCGAAGGACTTGTTTAATGGATGGCCTAACACGTCCTTCCCTCTGTGTACACCATTTCACAATAGTGGCAACTGTTTCAAGCTGGTCTAAGTCAACAGAGTCTCTGATACATTGGTCCAACAGCTCAGGTAGTCTTGATTCAGATGCCAACAAGATTTGGGACCACTCTACCAAATTCTTCCCATCGTGTATTGCCATTCTTGCAGTTATTATCTCCAACAGTACCACTCCATAGCTGTATATGTCGCTTTTTTCGGTGAGTTCTTGAGTGACCACATATTCAGGATCCATGTAACCTGGAGGGCATCATACAGGGATCTATTATTAAAATGGAATAAACTTAAATGTTTGAGCAGTCAAATTTGCTCTTTCTAACCTGGGGTTCCCCTGATGTTGGTATTTACTGGCTCAAAACAAATAGAGCCATCTTTTGAAGCATGAGCAAGGCCAAAATCTGCAACCTGAACAACAACTTTTTATAGGCTGGGAAAGCAAACGTTCTGTTTTCAGATTAAGCACTCGTTTTAATTTCCATTATGACTAGTACTAGGCTATGAGTAAACCAGCTGGGTCCCGTCAGAAGGATAATATGCTTCATCTATGAAGAGCATTCTGAACTGCTATTTTGGTCAGGAGTGAAATTGAAAATCTACATGTGCAAGTTCAACACAATATTACCTTAGCAACATAATTTTCATCTAGAAGGATGTTGCTGGACTTGATGTCTCTGTGGCACAAAGGTGGATCACAATAGAAATGCAGGTACTCCTGTAAGCAATTAAAATGAATGGAAAAGAACAAACAAATGGTATCAAATTGGAAATTCACAGTAACCAAACATTGTGAATATAGTTTTTCCGACTGTGCACATGTATCTGATAATTACCAGAGCATTAGCCACATCAATAGCAATCTGGATTCTCATCTGCCAACTCAGTGGACTTTTCCCACTTGCTGCACGAAAAAGATAGCAGGCTAAATCTGTACCTTCCATTTTCCCATACTATATGATATAAAAAGGTCAGTAAACTGAGGCATTTTCCCTAGAATTTTTGAATGAACATTGTCTAAAAAGGTTTTTGTTTAATGAAGCATAAATTGTAGATCCAGTTTGATGATTTCAGATGTGTATGAATGATTGACCATCAAATTATACAAATTCTCCAAGTACCAACAAAAATAAAAGAATTAAAATATTCAACTTCAATTAAGAAACAGAACACAATTAATCTGAAGAAATCAAGAAACATACAATGAAGACGGTCCTTCAGGCTTCCATTGGCCATGTACTCGTAGATTAGAAACCTGCCATATATAAGCCAAAGCATTTGATTTTTGTGCATTCCATTAGTATTAAATCCATGCAAGAACGAGACACTAGAGTCAATTCTATAGACTTTATGAAATGAAATAAATATACAAGCAACAGTAACCATGATAATACTGACGAAAGAAGTTGAAATCATCCACTTATCAACCGTCAATGAAAATTACAAGGGTGGCCAAGTTAGATGGTAAAAGAAAGACCAGTCACTCATGAGGTCAGTTATGCATGCACTAATTTGCAAGAAGATACCTTTCATGTCTTTCAATGCAAAAGCCCCTCAGAGAAACAAGATGACGATGATGCAACCTAGCAAGAAGTTCTATCTCTTTACAAAACTCATCTTCCCCCTGCTCTGACACCTTGTTCATCCGCTTAGCTGCCACCACTGAGCCATCAGTAAGCTGTGCTTTGTATACTGTTCCAAATCCCCCTTGTCCAATGATGGTATTGAAATTATCAGTAGCCTTTCTTATCTCCTTATAGCTAAATTTTCGAAACATCGATGCTGGACCTTCACAACAACCACATGGAGCACAAACCTCCAATAAGAAACAAAGAAAAGCATATTTAGTAGTGCCAGACAAAATGAGGAGAAACTCCAAAGTACCTTCTTGATACTTTTTTATGGGTCTAGGACGAGAAAAGGCATTTGAAGAGGTTTTGTCCATGTTTTCTGAATCTTGTAGCTCTCTGCTCTTTCTACGAATTAGGACCAACAAGACAATCAGCATTGCAAAAGCAACTCCAGTAACCGCAATTCCGACCCCTGGAACTAGGTTTAGGTGGTAAGAAAGGTGGTTTTCATTACTTGGGACTCCTGACACAATTTCGCTTGGGCTAGCACCAAGCAATGGACTTGGAGATGCCTCAGGGGCAAGTGCAGATGGAGACGAAACTGAAATTAGTATCACACAACAATGGATTGCAGAATAAGAATCCCATAAGTAAATGTCACTAGACATGATGTGCAATAAAAATTAGGAAAGACCTTCAGAACCAAGAAACCTGAAATTTCAAACTAAGACATGCTTCAGCCTAGAACGGGTATAGGCATAAGCTGATGGAGATAGAAACTATAGTAGTTAAATTATATGACTCATTCTAGAAACACAAATTTGATTATGAGCAATAAAAGCAGGAATGGAGAAATTGAGAAAGATGATCATAAGAACCACAAACTGTTAACTGTAGGGATGTTAAGCCCTTGAATTCCAAAGAAGCAGCTTGCGAAAGTAACAGCTGCAGTGTCATCAACTTGGCTTGCAAGTGTCGTAAAAGTTGCATCACGGCAAGTGTTCAGTGTGACGTTATCATCTTTCCCAACCAGATGATGAAGGTACACAATGCCAGCATTTAAACACTTCCGGCAATCACTTTCTCCTGATAAGGGCAATTTGCAATTTTGCATGACATCAAGAAATTTTGGAGACTGAAGCATCTGATTAACAGTAGTTCGACCATTGCACACATAGCTAACTGGAATTTTTGTCCCAAGACCACAAAACGAAGTTGCATTATGTGGAACTCCATATAGTTCCATGGTTTGCGAAATGGAATGGAGACAAATGTCAGATTGATCTGATGTTACCCCTAGAATGCCAGTTGCATTTGCATGGCGAGCTACAGAAACTGCAATAAAAGAATTAATATAACGGCAACATTTTCCTCTATCATCTTTAGTAGAGCATATCGAAGCCGCTAGTGTAAAATTTGATACACTCAAATCCAGGGGACAATCTGCAAAATGAGGTAAGGTTTATCAACAACATGAGCACCTATTTGCTTTATCAATAAACAGGTTCAATAGGAATAGTAACTCCATCCAGGAAATTACGAAGGTTTAGTAAGTGTAGTTATTTTAGTGACATTAATCTGATGGTCTTATGTAGGCCACATACAGAGACATTTGGTAAAATGTTTCTTTTCATATGATGTAGCTTCATGGAATTAGAAGTCTGAATTAGAAGCCTATGAGCTGTCATAACGCGACAATTTTTAAAATGCTAGCGCACTTAAGCTCACTAACAAAGGACAAGGCTGGAGGTTATACAGTAACAAACTTTCTACTCCTAGCAATCTGTCTCTTTGGAGATACTGTGATGTGGACTTTAAAGCAATTTTTCACCCTGTTTTCATCTGAGAATGTATTCTGAAGGCCTGACCCATACAAAAACTTGCCTATTTAAGGTAAAACCAGTTCATCATGAGCATCAAAATTCGTGCAAACCGTCCAGTCATGTATTCCTATAGAATACCACTGCTTTAGATGACATTATTCCACCAGAACGTTGTACAAAGAAATAGAGAAAAGTACCAAGGGCATCAATCTTCTGAGGAATTCAATCAACCTCTAGGAAGTTGCATGCATTCAACATAATGAACACTTTAACATAAAGTTCAGTTAGATGCTATCAATAGCCATAAATGTATGCCAAGTAATTCATCCGCAAAAGCATCCAAGTTAGATCGAGCATACTAAGACATACGGTTCACTTTACTATCACATTAAACTGTTAAAGAAGAACTAATAAGGCATCTGCACTATAAATTGCAATTCGGAACAAGACAATACAAAAACTAAGACAAAGTATGTTGAACAGCAACATCAGCACTCTAAATATACCTCGTTCAGAACAAACATTGGCCAGGCAACCAATGGGGTCATGGACTTTCTGGAGCAAAATTCACAAGGGTTCTAAAACTCGTTAATACCAAAATTCCATTCTAGAATCCCAGTTTTGCCCACAATGAACAAAGAAACAAGTGAAAGCAACAAATAGACACTAGCTAGTTCATTACTCCAAAACGAAGTCAGGGAAAATTTTAATGCAAAGGGAGGTATCATACTTCAAAAATTGAGAAAAAAATAATAATGAACCAACCAGCCATTATTGAAGGAAGCCGCGTTGCGAAAAAGGTAAGCAGACCCAAGAACAAGGAGTGACCGTACAACACCATCGCCAAGACCAAGATGGGAATTTGAACCCACGGTGAAATACAGCTTCGGCTTATATATCAGCAATAGTATGTTTTCGGGTGTGAATGTGAGAGGGACTATCGTGTTAAAGGAGACCAGTGGGAGTGTGGGTAGCTTCTCACTACATCGGAAAATGTAGAAAGGTTCTCCCTTGTTCTCTCTCTGTCTCAAATAGTCAAGGCACTATGGACCAAAAGTAAAGAGCTCGAAACTAATTTCTAATTCAGAAGCACATTTTATGGAAGAAATGTGGGACCATAATCACATTTATCTCTGTAGGTTTCACTGTTCATGTGGGTGGCGTATGTCCATTCCTATGGGTCAGGTGGTGTGCCGCCATGAAATGACATCTTCTGAAAGTCGCGGTTGCAACTAATGGAACCATTTTTTTAAGGTGATAAAAGTGGGAAGTTTTGCCCTTCAGAAAAAGAAAAAAAAGAAAAAAAGAAAATCACATCAATTAACAGATATCATCAATTTTTTGAGGTCATCGATGCCTGCGAAGAAAATTTGAACAACGTTAGCAAACCAATAACAGAGATTTCCCATGTCACGTCAAAGGTTTTATATGAAAGCTGTCGTCTTCGATATACAATTATGTACTTTTGTTTTTATCTACAGGAAGAAAAACAAAAAAGCAGTCTTTCAAGTTTCTAAGTGACCTGACCACGATGAGAGCGCCAAAACCAAAAGAGACTGCGATTTCCAATTTACCATTTATTTCTATTGACTATGCTCTTTAATCAGTGACCTATGCAAGCTTATTCAGGTATGAGTATGACTTGAGTGACTGAAGATTGATAGTTAACTAAATTTGGACAGTTGAGCTAAGAGAGATAGAGGGAGTGAGGACATGAACAAAAGAGCTTCTGCCATTGATGCCATACACTACACCAAACACGTTGATGAAATTTCAGAGTAATTATTTGGCAATCGAGCTCCTAAGATTGGCATTATTATTTGAGCATTGTCAATTGTCAATGTGGACTTGGATTGGAAGCTAAAAGTGACCTCACTAATTTGTTGGTGCTCAATCGACCAGACAGAACACGAGGGAACAGTATGCGAAGAGCATGTCTCCCTGCATGGGCACGGGCCTCTTTAGAGCAAAACAGCATAGTTGATAAAAGGGACAAAAGGGCTGGTTCACCACTTCTTTTGCCTGAAGGCTTATTAGCTACATGTCACTGTCTATGAGCTCCCTACGTTGGTTATGCTGCATTGCTGAACCCTCTTCATCTTGGAGCTTTTTAGCTTTCACAAATTGGAACTGTTACTTGGTATCTTGTTTATAAGAAATAGATGTGTCAGTAAAGGCACTGTGTTTTGTATTCTTTAAGGTCCTTGGAGATCAAAACTGGTAATAAAGTTCTTATATTTGTTTATTTGCAATAAAGTTCAAAAGTACATAAAATTCATAAACCCTAAAATGGGCAACTAAGTTCTCACAAAGGATTTTTCATATATCAAAATTGGGAAGTTATTGTTTTAGTTATAACTCAATTATCAATTAATATCTTTTTTTTAATGAATAAAAAATTATATTAACAATAGCCCAACTATTGAACTTGGTTCAAATGAACTAGAGTATACATCTATAAAAAAAACATTTACTAACTAGGACCTAATGGAGGTACTAGTCATAACATCTAAGGGACAAAATTTGGAAGAGAACCTCAAGACAGCCACAAGTCATAGATTCCATCTCATCTGCATAGGAGGGGTTAATTTGTTTTGAGCATTTATCCAAGTAATAATCTTGTAAGCTAATTTGCATTTATCCTCCTCTATTCGTTTGTATAACCTGTAGTTCCTCTCTCTCCATATCATATATATGGTAGTAGTGAAAACAACCTTAAATAGGATAGCATTCTCCTTCCCTAGTTCAAAATGACTAATGTCACATCTCAATATGACCTCCCAGATGCTATCAGATGGGTTGAACTATCTGCATTTGGTCCTTCGCTTATCGTTTATGGCTAACCAGGTAATAAAGAAAGATTTGGGGTTCAAAGAGTTCTTACATACTAGATTGTATCAAGGGACCGTTGTTAGTTCATTTCTGAATATTCTATGGCAAGAAACATTGATAAACCTTCCTTGCAGGTTAGGGGTCCAATAAACAAATTCAGGCAATCGAGAATCCCCCATACATGGTAAGTACTCTTGCAGATATGAAAATCCTCTAAAGTTACCTCTCCATCTTCCTCTTGAATTAGATCTAACACCTTAGCTTCCAAAGGTAACATGTTTCTTAGATATGAAAAAGTTGAATTTTGAATGAGAGGGGTAACCTCTAACCAGTCATCAAACTAGAACCAAGTATTCTCTCGATTATTGATCTTATATTTAATGTGTGGGTAGATCATGAATCTTGTTTCCAGCAAAAGGTTGAAGAACCAAGAAAATTGGCTAGACTTCTCAACATGCCAAAAGTTCTAATTTGGAAGGTGAACTGCATGAACCTATTTTTCCTAAAGAGATTCCTTATATGAGATCAGTCTCCGAATCCTCTTGCCAAATAATAATCTTTCCATAATAGTTGTATAAATGATACTCAGCTTGCCTTGTTTCTTAGGATTGGTAATATGACTTCATTTAACTTTGGCACTTTTACCAGACTCGCACTTTCCAGACCATAGAAAAGACTTGAGTAATTTGTCAATATTCTTGATTATCTTACGAGGAAGAGCAGTATAAGCTAACCAATGGATTTGTAAGCTGGACAACACTTAGGTTATCAAAATAACTCTACATGTAAAAGAGAGATGCCTATTCTACCGATGTAGAACTTTGGATTTAATGCTTTTCAGAATAGGGATACAATCAACATACTTCAAGTTAGGGAAGGAGATAGTCACACCAAGATATCTCAATACTAGGGGACAGATACAAAGCCCAGAGCCTAAGGTAAGCTCCCTGGAGTTTTGGACATCAACTGATATAAGAATACTGCTTTTCTCCATGTTGATCCTTAACCTAGACCATTTCGAGAACAACTTCAGAGATTGCATTAAAATGTTGATAGAAGGCACATCTGCAACATTGAACAACATGAGATCATTTGCAAAGATAAGCTTTAGCTCAGTACATTTCTTGTGAAAGTTGAAGTTTCCATTGGCTAAAGTCATTGATTTAATAAATCTCACCATTCCTTCCATAACTAAGGTGAATAAATAAAGAGAAAGAGGATCCCCTAGTCTTATTCCCTTGGCATTTTTTAAAGGTTTAGAGGGGATGTCGTTCACCAAAATGCCTAGAGAAGAGGTCTAAATACACTTCATAACCCAGTTCACAAAAACTGTAGGGAATTTCAATAATTCCATAAAGGTTTTAATGAATCCCCATTTAATTGTGTTATAGTTCACAAAAAATGTAGGGAATTCCAGTAATTTTATGAAGGTTCTAATGAATCCGCAGTTAACTGTGTCTGTTGGAAGTTAAACTTGATTCATGACTGGTTCGTGGAGTTACGGAAATAAAGAGTTCATGGAAGTTGAAGATGAAAGGTTGTGCAAGGAGTTACGGAAATGAAGAGTTTATGGAATTTGAAGATGAAAAGTTGTATAATTTGAGTATTTTAATTAATTACTTGTAACTGTTTTATTGCTTTGATGAGAGGAGCATGTATAAATAGAGATCTAGTTTGGACGATGGAGAAGAACGAAAAGTGAGTTGAAAAGAGAGGAAAATAGTGTTGCCGTATAAAGTTTTGTGAGAGTACTTTGTACTGTTTTGTTTTTTCTAGCAAAGAAGATTTATTTTCTCTTCTATACATATCCTTGTTTGCGTCAGATTTGTGGGTCTAGAAAGAAGATTGTTCAACAGATATAAAGCTGAAATGATTTGAAAGGGTTGTCAGTTACATAGATAACAAAAATTCATGCTGAAAATGGTAAGTTTCAACTTGAAGACATACATCCTTGCTGAAATACGATATGTAAACAAGAATTAATGGAGACTTAAAACAGGTGCAGTTTCTGCAGTACTATCATAAACTTCTTTTATTTATGAAGTCCAAACTACAATTATCAAACTAAGGTGTGATGCCACATTCAATTAAGAGTCACAAGTCTGAATGAATTGCCCGAGGGAAGTAGGAATTGAAAGGTGATGAAACACTGAAATCCCTCAGAGTACGTAAGAGGTTGTACCAGATGACATTCAGATCAAGCATAGAGCAGAAGCATCTGGTGAATTCAACTCAGCGCAGTACACTGCAAAATGGATCAAAATTTCGTTAGGAGAAGAAAAAGGTACCAATTTAAAATAAGTCTATAGGTGATGCTTAACAAGAATACATAATACACACACAGAATGAAAAAAAAAATGATTAACTATTCTAATAAATTCTAAAGTATATGCAACTTCAAATTTAATCCATTAACGTGACAAAATAAGAAAGAAATAGAAAAGTGCTTACTTGTACAAATACATAGCGATTCCCAGGATTACAATAAGCAGAACGATATCAATGCAAAAGTTCCGATTAGACCTCAGCTGTTTAAGGATATTTCCAGCAATTAGCATCATAGTTATACATTCATCAGATTGAAGTGAATTACTTTTACAGAGTTACCTTGTGTATGGTTTCCTTCAGCCTAACATTTGTGTTTTTGAGATCAGCAGTTGCCTTGTCCACCTGTGAAAGAAACAAAATATATGGAATCTTTTCGATATTATTTTCCTCTTCCTGATTGTAAAATAGGAACTTGAGGAATAAAACTGACCTTTGTTTCAATTTCATCAATTAGGGGAACTTGTCTGTCAATTTCCTGAAGGTATCAAATCAAAAGGGATTAATTCGCTATCTCTTTCTTTTTGTCCAGAAATAACAACATATCTGTATTTTATTCACAGCTACTGACCTCACTCATGTCATGAGCCAAATTCCTTAGAGTCTCCAACCCTTCTGATATAGCATCGAGACCTTGATCCTGTATGAAAGGGAAGGTAGAGAATGTCAGCAAGTTTGCTTTTTACTACATATAATAAACAGCAAAAATAATTAGGCATCTTACATGCCTGTTTCATTTTCCGCATCTCATATTCACTTCTGAATTGACTAGATTCTTCAGATTGTTGAAAAAAGTCATCATCAAGTTGTCCTTCTGTTGGTTTCCATCAAGAAGATTATAAGCTACAAATGACCAATTTCTATAGTGGGTTTATATTCTAATGAATTGTGGCAGATAAGGCAGTTGCAGAACTAGTCACCGGATAAGTCATCAAACTTGATGTTTTTATTAGATGCCGATCCTCCCCATCCTCCAGCTTGTTTGACTGCTCCATCAGGTATGGCTTTAATCCTCTCTGGTAGTGCAATAACTAAGTCGCACCGTACGATCTGTTCTTCTTTCGAAAGTCCTTTAACCTGTGTTTATAAAAACATCAGAGAAATTCGAAACACTTAGTTGCATGTTGTTTCAACAGAACTTGAGGTTTTGCTCCTTCCCCAGCCAGCAATAGTGTGTTGCCGATCTACTATCAATCATTGAATCAAACAAAGAAAAACGTAGGATTTTCCCTTTTTCTTCAAAAATAAATTTTATGAAATACAGAACTCTAACTAGCCTAGCAACAATTGTACATATCAATATCAGCCAAAAGGGCCAAGAAAAAAAGCAATGAGCCTTTGGGTACAGTCGCTATTATTTAGTAGCCCGACCGACCCTATCAGCACAGCAAGATGGACAGATTGTTTGTTCCATCCATTTTAAATGTACTTACTACGTTGTTTAGGATAGAAGATAACATTATGGTAAGAATAAATGTCACATTTGTTATCGATTATTCTGGTAAACCAGACACCAGCAGCTAAGAATGTGTTCTGGGGAGCCTTTTTTTAATATTGTCTATTAGACGAACCACGGAAGACGTGACTTCCATGGAAGACAATCGAACAGCAGTCAGAATCTAAACGTCATGCATTGCTTTGGAGACTAATACAACCGCGAGACATTTGAAGCACAAAAAGGAAATGAACAAAGAGAAGAGACGACCTTTTTGGCAGCCAGCTTTTGAAGCTTAGGAATTTCATTAATCAAGCGAGCCTTAGTCCTCCGAATCTCTGCAAACATTGCAACTGCAGCTGCCCTGTTATTCTCTGATAAGGCCAACTCCGCTTTCTGCACCAAACCCCGGAAACAGCCTCAACATACGTTATGGAAGTTTTTAAGATCTTTTTCTTCTTTTAACTCAGCAGCCAAGCAAGAAAGAAAAAAGGAAACAATGAGGATCCAGAATGAGAAAGAAGAGAAGCGAACTGCAAGAACGGCTTCAATGTCGGAGTCGACGGAAGCGTAGAGGCTAGCGAAAGCATCGTCGCCGTAGGCATTGAGCTCCCGCTGCTTTTCGATGTCATACTTGTCATACTTCTTGCATATCTCGTCTACCCGGAAGAGAATGTCGATCACTGACATCTTCGTTGTTCTCCTCCTCCTTCTTCTTTGTCCTTACTGATTTGTGATCAGAGAGAGAAAGATTCTATTCTTTTTCTTCTCTTTTCGGGGGCATTGTTGACGGTAATGGTGGTCATTAACGACGTTGCAAACGAGGCGTAGAGCGTGCATGGCGGCCCAGGGGGAGACCAGACCAGCTGATGGTCTCTGTCTGCTTTCCACGTATATTAGCCCCCTTACTGCCTCGTCGGATGTTTTTGAAAGTGCCTCATTTGAATTATATTTTGGAACCTAATACTTTCTTGCCACGGTTGAGATACGTTCGTAAGTCGTCACGTATTAATTAATGGCAACCTTAGGGTTAAACGGAGTTAACATTCTAAAACATGCAATACTTATTTTAAAGACACTCTATGAACTCTTTCAGATGGAAAAGGACCACTTGTTGAAGATGTCCATATGGAAGGGAAATTTGGATTGAGGGAAAAATTAATAGATGATTAAAAGGAAAAAAATATTATGATTTAAAAAAAAAATAATTTACATATGAAATTATTGTGATGTTAAATTAATTAAATGATCATAATTAATCTTGCAACATCTATTCGTTGATAGTACAAAATGTGACTTTAGAATATAAGGTGCATCATTCAATTTATATGGAACTAATTATCATTTATTATAAGTAATGATTAAAAAATGGCGATTGATTTAATCGTAAAAATACTAAATCGATCAATCTTTAATTATATTTTTAATTTTTTAGTTTAACTCACTACAAGAAAAGAACATAATAGCGATGGAAGTTTAGCGGTCGAATATTTTCCATCAGTTATTACCGACGAAACACCGATATGCGTTGGCAAAGTTGGTTGGGAAATAAACTTTAACGGAGGTATAAAATCCATAGGTAAATTTCATCAGTAAATGTCATTGTAATTCGTCGTCTTCCAACTGAACGAAAACGATGTCGTTTTGCAGTTGGTGCTATAACATTTGTAGCTTAACAAAAACAACGTCGTTTTGTGGTTGGTGGTATTACATTTGTAGCTTAACAAAAACAACGTCGTTTAGTCAAAGTCCAAACAACATCGTTTACGTTAAGTTATAAACGTTTATGGCTTAACATAAACGACATCGTTTAATTAAAGTCCAAACAACGTCGTTTACGTTAAGTTATAAACAATTAAAACATAACCAAAACGACGTCGTTTAGGTTAAGTTATAAACGTTTGGATTTAAATCAAAACGACGTCGTTTGGTTTAAATCCAAACGATGTCGTATATTTTAGGTTACAAACGTTTGAAACATAAGCAAAACGATGTCGTTTGGTTACAAATGTTTGAAACAGAAGCAAGACAATGTCGTTTGGTTTAAATCCAAACGACGCCGTTTACGTTAAGTTATAAACATTTATAACTTAACGTAAACGAAATCCAAACGACGTCATTTTGGTAACGTTTTAAACCACCCGAGGTCACCCTCCCCAGCCCGCGCGCACCATCTTTGTTGGTGATGAACGCAAGTGCACGTTTTTTATCGTCAAGTAGTAAAAATATCAATCCCACAGAGACCAAATTAGTTAAATAGTAATACTCGTAATAACTTTTAATTTAAGCTAATAAAAGAAAATTAAAG
>JANIHY010000210.1:60368363-60386037 GCA_027479065.1 Erythroxylum brevipes
ATATTATATATTTTAGTATTTCGATGAATATTCTTATAAAAATTTAGATATTTAATTCTACAAAAATTAAGTTTATAACTCTAATAAAAACATAGAATATATAATAATAAGAATAATAATAATAATCATTGGCAATTTGTTGGAGAATCTCATTGAATCATTTGGTACAAGTAAATCCCTTGAAAATCCATCCATGACACTTAAAACTTCTTTAAAAACTATGCTCATAGTTTCACCTAAATATTGAAAGCACTCTTGGGATCTCTATTAGGGAAACTTTTACTTACAATATACACAAATAAAATGACTTTCTTCAAAATAAACATCATATCGGAAGGTCTCAAACCATAATTGTTTTGTAAAACTATACATAATTGACGAAATATATTTTGATTCATCCTAAATGCATTAAAACACTATTTTTCATGACCATTCAATAATTTATTTATCTATAATTCTTCTATTTGATAGGAAGCCATGCATGGTTCCTTATATATGTGGTTAAATTTAATGAAGGGCAAGATGTCAAACACTATAAAGCCAATGCATTCATTCAACATCAGGATTGATCAATTACAGTGTAGCATATTCTCTTTATGTATTTATGATAGACACGTAGCAAGAGACCTATTGAGTCACATCAAGTAAAACCAAAGTTAAGAAACCAGTGTGGTTAGTACAAGACTACTCTTCTTCTGATTTTTCCTCTTCAAAAACCAAAGAAACCAGTTTGGTTATTACAAGACCATTCTTCTTCTGATTCTTCCTCTTCTTGAAGAAGATTTTCTCTATTTTCATGAGCCCAGAATCCACGCACGTCTACAAGCATGCTGGCAACTATTCTAACCAGATCAGTAAGTGTAATCCTTAGGGGATCAGCTAGCTTCACCATATCCCAAATTTCATCTCTTACATCCTCAATGCACAATTCGTAATTTTCACCATCAATCCATTTTTGGTGCACAACCCTGTTTCAAAAAGAAAAGAGAGAGAATTTTATTTCAAATACCTAAAGCTTGCAATTCAAACACTTGCAAAACCACTCTCAAGATTCATATGTTTGTTATTATTTAAAACAAACATTCAGCTTATTTGAGCTATGACACGTGCCTGAAAAGAGAGTGGATATTAGTTGTGGTAAGAAATCCTCTTCCATGAAGATCAAGACATTTAAATAAATATGTCAACCCTTTTGGAGTGTCCTTATTTTCTAGGGCAAGAACAAAGTCCAAGAAACTCTCAAAGTCTATCTCCCGAGCATTTCCTCCCCCAACCTTTCCACGACTGGCATGCTCATCGAATAGTAATTTGAAAACATCAAAATGAAATGAGACTATTGAAACAACAATTGAAGCACTGCACCAATAAGACCTCATAACCACACATGGCAAATGAGGATGCACTTATTTAGTAATTTCTAAAGATAATCTCCTATCGTGGGTGGACAAATAGAGTTAATATGTTGAAAAAAGTCCATATGCGGCAATCTAAACAAAGCATTGAAAGAAGCCTGTCAACTTCACATAGTGTGAAATACCCTAGTGATATGATCTAGTTTGAATCTCAGAAGCTACTGCGATGACCTAATTTCATCAAACCTGGATCAGTTACTGGTTACACCAACTAAACAGAGATGTGAGCATCAATTAAGCTGAAATTCCCATTGACATTGTAGCAATATTACACTACAAGGAAATAAAAAGTAGCAAAGAATTTAATACAATAAGACATGAACTTTTTATAAAGCCATGGAAAGTAAAACTTCCTCCAACCTCTTTCGAAAAAAATGTCCGTCAGTGTGCCTTCAGCAAATTCTGGAAGCTCTTGCTTTCTCAAGAAACATATTTGCAGAAGAATCAGAATTCAGTTAGATATGCCATGTAATGTTACCAATTAAATGAAATTATCTGCAATTTCACTATTTCCATGATCCCAACAAATTCTTTATGCACGTGAATCTAAGTTCAGATTTATTACATGAAGCACTTAACATTCATTTGCAAAATGAAATGGAGACAGTAAAATGGACCTTGTTTCACTCCGCCAACAACTCCTCAAACCATTGATACCACATCAAGATGTGTTAATGGCACCATGACTGTTTATCCAGCAACCACCTAAGATGGCATTACTCGAGACCATCCTAATTCCAGTCCTTCAAATAGAACATGTAGAGCTTTGTGATATGGTGAATTACAAAGTTAGGAGTGCTAATTGGAAAGGAAACTGTTAGCGTTTGATAGATGTAAACATATCTTTTGTGTATATTCCTTAGTTGGCATGTATATCTTTATATAGGCAAGTGGATATTGTGTATATCGGTAGCTTGATCTTAGGAGCAAGTTTAGGGAAAATCTATGTATATATTTTGCTGGCTTTTCTGATAAACGTAGACGGAAATTCTCTCATGCCCTGTCTTGTCATGGTATCAGAGCCATGGGAGAAAAAGTAGAATCACATAAAAGGTCATCTTCTGCGTACGACTTAAATTCGAATGACAACCCTGGAATTTGCATCACGGCGGTGCAATTGAGGGGAGAAATTTATGAAGAATGGGCTCGTACTATGCACGTGTCTCTAAGAGCTCGCCGAAAGTGGGGCTTCGTTGAAGGGACGATCACCATGCCTGCAGACACGGCCCCTGCAATCGAAGATTGGTGGACAGTGCAGTCCATGCTCATCTCATGGGTGATGAATACAATAGAGCCATCTCTACGCTCGACAATATCCTATACAGAGAATGTAAAGGATCTATGGAACGATTTGCAGGAAAGGTTTTCAGTGGTGAATGGACCAAGAATCCAACAATTGAAGAATGATCTTGATGAATGTAAGCAGCGAGGTCTTCTAATGGTGACTTACTATGGAAAGATGAAAGCTTTATGGGATGAGTTGTTCGTTTATGAACCTATTTTCACATGTAAATGTGCAGGATGCACGTGTGATATAGCAAAAGAACTCCAAAAGGGGCATGAACAGGAGATGGTTCATCAATTCTTGATGGGTTTAGACCCAACTGTGTATGGGACGGCTCATTCAAATGTATTAGCTGCTGACCCGTTACTCTCATTGAACCGTGTGTATCAGGTCATGGTACAGGAAGAAAGATTGAAAAGTTTTGTTCTCACTAAAGAGGCAACAATTGAGGTTATGGGACTCGCTATTCAAACTGAATATAAAGCATCAGGTCAAGGAGAGGTGAAGGACAAGGCTGTGATTTGTTCACAATTCAACAAGCTTGGGCACGAAGCGTCAAATTGCTTCTAAATAATAGGATACCCAGAATGGTGGGAGCACTCACGTGGTGACGGACGAGGTGGGGGTCGTGGCAGAGGCAGTAGAACTGGCGTGGTGGTGGCGAGGCCAAAGAGGTGGCATGAGAGCTAATGCTGCGCAGATATCGGCAGGAGGTAACTCGAGCCACAACGGAGAAAAATCAGATTTGTCATTCAATTTTGCTAATATTACAACTAAACAATGGCAGACCTTGATGAATTTTATAAGCACTCAAAAATCAGGTGCGAGTGACACAAATGAAAAGATGACAGGTAAACATTAAAACTTGTCCTGGATTATTGATACAGGCGCATCGAATCATATGAAGGGAAGACTAGAAGGGCTTCTAGACGTGCGCAAGATGCCAAGATGTCCTGTTGGTTTACTAAATGGGAATGAAACTTTTGCAACCAAGATTGGATCAGTTTGCCTTTATGAAAACTTTATCTTGAAAGATGTGCTTTATGTCCCGAGTCTAACATGCAATTTAATATCTGTGTCCCAACTTATTGATCATGACAATTGTCTTATCCAATTCACAAATAATGTGTGTGTGATACAGGACTTAGCCTCGAGGACGCTGATTGGAGCGGGTGAGCGTCATGATGGACTCTATTTTTTCGAGGGATACCGAAAATAAAGGCACTACAGGCTGGTGGAAATGGATCGTTTGAGACTTGGCATGCAAGAATGGGTCATCCATCCACAAAGTCAACCAAGTTAGTTACCGTAGTGAATTCCAAAATTAGTAGTGATTTTATGAATAAAGGATGTGACATTTGTCATAGAGCTAAGCAAAAACAGGAACAATTTCTTATTAGTGACTATAAAGCTGCTGGCATTTTTTAATTGATGCATTGCGATTTGTGGGGACCTTATAGAGTTAAATCCTCTTGTGGAGCTTCATATTTTTTTACTATTGTTGATGATTTTTCCCAAGCGGTTTGGATTTATTTATTGGTTGACAAAGTTGAAGTGACACAATCTTTTAAACAATTTTTTGCTATGGCTGAGAGACAATTCAATAAGAAGTAAAATGTGTTAGAAGTAACAATGGAACATAGTTTACTTGTATGAATGAATATTTTCTGGAAAATGGTATTGTCTTTCAAACCTCGTGTACTGGGACACCCAAACAAAATGGGCGTGCAGAAAGAAAGCATGGGCATATTTTGAATGTGGCTAGGGCACTACGTTTCCAAGGTAGTCTACCTGTCAGTTTTTGGGGGGAATGTGTTTTGGGAGCTGGTTATCTGATAAATAGAACTCCGTCTTCTGTTCTGTGTGGAAAGAGTCCTTTTGAAGTCTTACTTGGTGTAAAACCCCCTATTGACCATTTGCGTATATTCGGGTGCCTTTGTTATGCTCATAACCAGAAAACCAATGGCGACAAATTTGCTAGTCATAGTAGGAAATGCATATTTATAGGATATCCATATGGCAAGAAAGGGTGGAAATTGTACGACTTGGAGACCAAGAAATTTTTTGTGTCACGAGATGTCATTTTTTATGAAAAAGAATTTCCATTTGCCTCTGTGGAGCATTCCGTGCACCCACTTAGAGAAAATCCCACTAGTGTGCTCATTGATCATGTTGATGATTTTGAGAATATTAAAGTAAGGGTACTCACGATGAGCATATTGATGAAGAGCCTGACCAAGAGATAGGAATGATGTTGCCACATCTCTCATCTGATGTGACTTCCTTACCAGAAACTCAACCCCAGCGAGTCGAAGCAGGTGACGAAAGAGAAGGTGGAGAAGAGGAACTAGGAAAGGGTAAACATCAGAAGCGTCCCTTAGTCTTATTGAAGGACTTTGTCATTCACACCATTCAGAAAGCACGTCCATCACGACATTCATCTGTCTCCCAGCGTTCCTCAGTTACTCCTTATCCCCTTGCACACTTTGTGAGTTGTTATAAATTTTCTGTGGGCGACAAAAACTTTCTCGCAGCAATTACTGTGGAACAGGAACCAGTACATTTTTTAGATGCAGTAAAGGTAGAAAAATGGCGTTCTGCCATGAATAAAGAAATTGAAGCTTTGGAAAATAATGGGACCTGGATAATCACTAATTTACCTCTTGGTAAAAAGGCTCTCGGCTACAAATGGGTCTATAAGATCAAATATCATTCAGATGGGATTGTTGAAAGATATAAGACTCGCTTGGTTATTTTTGGCAATCATCAAGTGGAAGGCATTGATTACACCGATACTTTTACTCCAGTTTCTAAAATGGTTACTGTTAGAACTTTCTTGGCAGTTGCAACCGTAAAGAAGTGGGAAGTACACCAAATGGATGTACACAATGCATTCTTGCATGGAGACCTTGATGAAGAGGTTTATATGAAATTGCCTCCAGGTTTTCATGTGACATAACTAGGAAAAGTTTGCCGTTTGAAGAGATCACTTTATGGTTTGAAACAGGCTCCCCGTTGTTGGTTTGCCAAACTGTCAACTGCCTTGAAAGCCTATGGTTTTGTTTAATCCTGTGCGGACTACTCACTTTTTTAATTCTATAAAGGTGAGATTCAACTCAATGTTTTGATCTATGTTGACGATTTGATTATTTCGGGCAATGATAAGCAGGCGATTCACACCTTTAAATGCTATTTAAGCACATGTTTTCACATGAAGGATTTGGGGACTCTAAAATATTTTTTGGGTGTTGAAGTTGCTCGACATCCCACTGGTATTTTCCTGTGTCAACAGAATTATGTCTGGGATATTATCTCTAATGTTGTTTTGTTGGGAGGAAAACTTGCAATGATTCCTATAGAGCAGAATCAGAAACTTGCTCTTGCCACTGGACCATGTTTAAATGATCCTGAGTGCTATTGATGATTGGTTGGTCGAC
This sequence comes from Erythroxylum brevipes, assembly GCA_027479065.1. Taxonomy (NCBI): domain Eukaryota; kingdom Viridiplantae; phylum Streptophyta; class Magnoliopsida; order Malpighiales; family Erythroxylaceae; genus Erythroxylum; species Erythroxylum brevipes. Next base: position 60,374,498 of record JANIHY010000210.1, read on the forward strand.
TGATATATTTATGTTTTACTCGCCCGAAGCTATGTTATGGTGTTCATATTTTATCTCAGTTCATGCATCAACCCAGGCAAGAGCATTCCCAAGCTGCTTTGGGAGTAGTACGATTCTTGAAAGGAAATCCAGGACAAGGCATCTTATTACAGTTTTCGTCTGACTTACGACTTCTTGGTTGGAGTGACTCAGATTGGGCAGGATGCCTTTTGACACGTAGGTCTCTTACAGGTTGGTTTGTTCAGCTTGGGGACTCTCCTGTGTCTTGGAAGACTAAGAAACAACAAATTGTCTCCCGATCCTCGGCGGAGGCAAAGTATAGATCGATGGCTATAACTAGATGTGAGCTGAAGTGACTACAGGAGATTCTTCGGAGCTTGGGTGTGTCTCATTCTCTGCCTATGATGTTGCATTGTGATAGCCAAGTGGCTCTACACATAGCTAAAAACCCTGTTTTTCATGAACGGACAAAACACATTGAAGTTGACTGTCATTTTATTCTTGATGAGATCTTATCCGGTAATATTCAAACAACCTTTGTTCGTTCCAACACACAGCTTGCTGACCTTTTCACGAAAGCCTTGGGTAAACCTCAGTACGATCATTTCCTTTGCAAGTTGGGCATTACGGATCTTCATGGACCAACTTGAAGGGGGTGTTAGCGTTTGATAGATAACATATCTTTTGTGTATATTCCTTAGTTGACATGTATATCTTTATATAGGCAAGTGGATGTTGTGTATATCGGTAACTTGATCTTAGGAGTAAGTTTAGGGAAAATCTGTGTATATATTTTGCTGGCTTTTTTGATAAACGGAGACGAAAATTCTATCATGCTCTATCTTGTCGTCACTAGGGACCTCGCCAAAAACTGGAACCGGTGACACGACACTTCTCTTCTAATTATTAACTACACTTTCTTCCAATTTTCAATACTATAGTAGGTTTGGTTTCAATTCTATCCATTTAGGCATGTTTGGCAATCAACATACGGCTAGATAAAAACATTTGGCAGCAGAAAAAAAGTAACTTCAACTTGGAAAGAAGCAAGTCAAGGAGCAGCCAAGGTGTTCATTGATCTATAAGAACAAAAGTAAAACAAAAAGATGAAACAACAAATGCTTTTGTTCGTTTTGGGCCAGATACATAAAAATCGTAACTTTTTTCTTATTCTGAGCTTGGACTAGCTGTCATCATGCGCATTTTCGAAGGAGTGCTAGATTAGACAACTTACTAGTTAGCCAAGAACCATCTACTTTCATGATTGATTTGAATGTTTAGTCAAGCACTGACATTTGAGACCCCTGTCATCCCAGATTAAATATAACTAAGATTTTTTCTTCCTGTTTAATCTACCGAAAGCGTATGTGAAATCGTGTAATCCGCCTAAATATCTTCAGTTAAGCGGCCAGAGAACGATGGCCTAGTACTTGCATTTTGTCAAGGATCTAACAACTCGACTAAGCCCATTTTCTTGTCGATCAGCTGTGGAGTTTAAACATAACTGAAATGTCTAAGAGTAGAGTGGATGAATTGAAGTCTGCACATATTACTTTACTATAACTTTATCTTTCTCTTTTTATAATTGCAACTGCAAATATATAACTGTAGCTCACTTTGAAATTTAACTAAATCAAATATATTATGTTTCGAAATGTAAACAGTATGCGCTCACATATCATATATGAATACCTCTTTGATTAAGAGAGCATTTTCAGGGTTAATTTCAACTTTGGAAGATCTCAGGATGTGCAATATCTTCGTTGCAGCTTGTTTGTTTGTATGTTTCACCTCCTGGAATTGCCTCTGTGAACTAATTGTAAGTTCCTCTTGCATGTTCAGTGTTCTTAATGTTAGAATTGGTCTCATGTATATGTAAGGATATGATGGAAAACGAGGACAATGTCTGTGAAATATCAGGTTCTGCCTATATTTTCTTGTTGGATTTTTATAGATAGGACTGCCCTACTTTGGAATGGGGCATAAAAATAGGTAATATAGAAAGATGACCATTAGCAAATAATTCATTTAAACTTAAGTCTAATTTCTTTCAAGTTCCCTCAAATCCTCATAAAGTTTGAAGTTACTTTTGCTGGTTGATTGAATATGTATTTTCTATGTACCAGATTATAGGCAAACAAAAAATTAGTTTATAGGTATTGTGGGAATTATATGTAAAACATAAGGACAAAAGAGATTAAAAATAGGCTCATTAATTAATATGAAAAATCTACCTTAAAAAGTGCTTTTTTGAGAAGCTCTAAATTTGAGCTTCTTAAAAGTTGTATTTTGACTGTAAAAAAAATCATATATATTAAAAAATTGCTTTTTTTATTTTACAGCTAAATACTTATTTTCTTAAAAATAGCTTTTGTGATGGAGAAAAGTACTTATTGACCTTCTAAAAGTCCATTCAAACAGGCATTTAGTTATTGAACACAAAAACCTAGTTTGGAAAATCTAGAGTTCTTTTTCTTGCATAAAATTCAGCAAATCAACTCATTTTCTTGGACTTTGTTATTGCAGCAACTAACTTTGTAGTTTATGGATTTATTGTACTTCAACTTTCAAACAAATAATTGAGACAATACTAAACTCTTCAAAGTTTGTAAGTTTGACATGAAACATATTAATTGAATATTAAAATTTGGAAATTGGTTTTTCATAATTTCCTCTATATTTGAGAATTGAAATTGCAATTGGAAGAATAATATTTCTCTTAACTTGTGTCACTGCCTGATTAGCAATGTAACTTTTACCAGTTAGAGAATCTATATATATATATATATATATCAACAGAACAATAGTGACAAATTCAAGTATAAATTGTTGGACAATTTTCTCCTTTTCTATAAAGTTGAACAACTATTAATTGCATTTTTTAGTTTTTTAAATAAATTATCGGTTAAGTTACGTAATTTAATATAGATAAAGATAATAAAGTGACTCAATAAATAATCTAGATTAATAGGTAGAAATTCGGGTTAAAAAATGGATCTCAATTAATGTGGACCAGACTTATATTGGCCTTGTGATAAGAAAGCCCGATTTGAAAGCTATATAAAAATTAAGGACTCCTGCAGTTACTCATATTAATCGTAAACATAATAAATCTCTGACCCATTAAGAGAGCTTATGTATTGAGAAAACTGTAGAAAGACCTAAATCTTATATCGAAAAACACTTTCAGTAAAGGTTCTGAGAGATTCGTGATCGTTTGTGATTTGGAATTAGAGATGGAACCGAAATCAGGTATTCTGCATTACCTTCATTTTTAATCCTTTCATGTTTGATCCTAAGTACATAATAAGGTTTGTACTACATATCACATGTGGTATAAGACTGGCTAAGTGATCGGATAGCCAAAAACAAAGATTTTTCAGTTTTTCATCTCATATGGTTTTCCTTAGTTTTTAATTTGTTTTTCTACTATTTTACATATATAATTACATAAAAGTGGTATACATAAAACTAATTATAAAAAATGGGTCGAAAAAGGGCCGAACGGAGCAAAAAACGACATCCCAAGATGTTGAAAATTACCTCCTGTGTTAAAGAAGGAGAAAACGTCGGGCACATGCACACTGCTATAATGCTGCGGGTAGCGGCATACGATTGGCACATGCGGTGCACATGCCAATTGCATGTCGACACATCGCTCTAGCGAGCGACAAACGTGTGTCTCACATGCAGCACATGCGCAACCTGTGGTCTCATAAGCGTGGGACGACGAGCGCATGCTACGCACACGCTTCGTCCCACGCTACATTTGTTATTACATGTGGTATGCCAGATGGGGGTACATGATATCACAAGTCGTAAAGTAGGCGCGCGTCTGCGCATGTGTCAAACGCATCAGGAACTCGTCGGTGCACGAGCGTGTAACGCAAACACGATCCTGCGCCATGCGCACTGACGTGGTGCCCCACGTCTTATCGTACGGACACTAAAATAATTTTTAACTAAAAAACACACAAATTTCAAATTTCTTGTAAGGGTACCTTGAGGTATTTTGGGTCAGTTTTTAGGTCCAAAAAATTCATAAACTAAGTTTTCCATTTTTCTGGATTTATTACATTAATAATAAATTAAAGTTTAACTCTAGATAAAGGAATTAAGGTATTCTGAATCCAATTTCAAGTGAATTTTCATGCTTCGGACATCACATGATGGAGATACCTTAAGTTTTTGTGTCTGGGTCTCATGTTCGGTTTTTGGGATTGCATGATAATCTATTGGAAAAGAATTGAGACATTATGAAGCCATTTTAAAGTAAATTTTTGTGTAATGAACTTGCCATAAGGGAGATATATGAGGTTTTGGTGTCTCGGGTGGTCAGTTTAGTGTTGGGTGACGCACGATAGTTACTCTGCTGATATTTTTCTTTTACGAAAGTCTCAAATGCAGTTTCAGAGAATATCTTCTGCACAAGTATGTGACATTGAGACTATGCATTCAGATTTTTATATTTTTTGATGCTACATTGTCATATACTATATGCCTATAAAGAATGTGAGGATACCATAAAGGTGTATCCCTTATGTTTGTGGACTTTTTGAGTATTGATGAGGATGTAGTCATTAAAGTGGTCTTTCAAATCAGTATTTTGAATTGTTTTGCTTGCATGTTGGTGGATGTCTATGATTTTATGTTTGGTTATTCTGTCCAAAGGTGTTAACCTTATATAACATTTTGAGATGTTCATAAAGGTATTATATAGAAGAAAGTTATTGCTTAAGTGATCTACTCACCCGAAGGTGGTAATGTCATAAGAGTCGATAGTTGTACTCTGATCACTTTTATATGGAGGTCTAATTGCATATATTATGTATTCAGCCTAAAGGTGTTTCATAATATGTGTGATCGGATTTTTAGTAAAGATACTATTCAATGACTTTGAGTATCACTGTTATCCTACATTTGTCCTGATTTAAAGATTATCATCTTGAAGTCACCTTTTCGGTCAACAAATCAGTGTCACCATTGAAACCCTGTCTAGTTTCAATACAAAGAAGTTGACAAAGGATGTATTGAATGCTATGGAGATAATTGTGGTTGATATAACCATAAGGATGGATAAGCCATCTCCACTTACATCCATGACTTTGAAAACTTATAAAGCAGTCTATGAAACTTGGGATCGGTCTAACAGATTATATCTAATAACCATTAAGATATCCACTCCTAATCATCTATTAAGTGGACTTCCAGACACAGACATAGTGAAGGAGGTTCTTAATAATGTCTCTCAGAGGTACACAGTCTCCTCTATTGTTAACACAAATGCCTTGATGAAAGAATTATTCTCCATGAGATAAATATGTGAAAAGGGGAGTAATAGAATACATATCGAGAATGATTCATCTTTATAGTAGATTGAAGATGTTGGGACTTTAATGCTTTGATAGCCCATTGAGTTGCTGGGGAGGAGAAACTCAAGTTTGCTACTCCTACAACCCTCGAAGCAATTAAAGGGAATACAAAGTTGACACCCGCTAAGTTCAAACGTAGAAAGCTCAAATCTTCTCCACTTGTTGATGTTGGTCAAACTAGTAATGATAAAGGTCCTAGGGATATAAAGAAACCAATAGTATGAGGTTTAAAAGGAAAGACTGAGACCATTAAATTACCCTTTGGCTCATCAATTATGAATCTAATTTATGATAGTCACATTAAGTACATGGTGGCTATTTAGTGGAGCATCTGATCAAGGTACTTCCACAGTGCAAAGTTTCACATCCAGGATAAAGCCAAATAAAGGGAAAGAGAAACTGATGGTTCACAACAATAAAAAGGTGGAAGTAATATCAATAGGGGATGTATGCACTGAACTTTGTTGTAAGGCTCATTTGGGTTTTACACGACACATTTTATATGTGATTTTTTTATCAGTTTTAAATAAAGAGGGTTAATATTTTGTATTTAATACTTCTGTTGTACATTTTTTTAATGCAAAACATAATAGTACAACCTTCTTATCATATGGTTTGTATAGAATGTGTCTTACCTTAAATTGGATAAACGCTTCTTTGTATCTTGCCAAACAAGTTATGAAATGAAGGACTCTGATGAATGAGAAGTCATATATGGTGTAGCATTAAAGTTTACCCATATTTTCAGAGTTAGGGTTGAGAGATTGATCAAGGAAAACATTTCTCAATTCTAAATTATGATGATTTGGGAATAAGTGCTAACTGTTGTAGGGGTAAGTTGACTAATAAGGATATTAAGATCAACTCATGCTTCTGACTTGTTGAGTCTGATATATAAAGATATCGGTAAACCTTATACAATTACATTGTGCAATTCTAAATATATTATGACATTTGTTGATGATTATTCCCTTTAAGTTATGTGTTCTTGTTTAAAGACTGAAGGTTGAGAACTAATTTGAAAAATTCATGAAGATGGCCATATTTGATCGTGGAGGAGAATATCATGACAAACATGATGTTTCAGGACTTTAAATGCACCCTAAAGGACTTGAAGAAATCAATGCAGAGTAGGACTAATCTACTTAATTATTTAAAATTTTGGAAACCCAGCCTTGCACACATTCGCGTAAAGGGCTGCCCTATTGAGGTAGTATAATTCTTTTAAAGAAAGATTGAATGCTCGTTCCGTTCATTGCTATTTCGTAAGATATCTCGATCATTTTAAGGCTACATATTTTATTATAGAGAAGGAGGGAACAGAATAATGGAATCACAAATAACTAATTTTTTAGAGTACCATGTCTATGATGATAATGGGCCTATTGACCCTTCAAATGATAGTGGGGCAAGTACTACAGTTATCATGTACCCATTACTCATACAACTAGATCTGATAAATCTAGGTCTTTGTACCATGAATGTATAGGAATAAGAACCCATACTTGTAGACACAGAGGTTCCTAAGGGTACAAGATCTAATATAGTTAACTAAATCCACTAAAATGAGATGACCTGCTATCCCATCTGATTACATAGTCTATCAGGTGTAAAGGACTATGTTATTAAACCTGTTACGGATTCTGTTATTTTTACAGAAGCTATTTTTGGACCCAATGCGGATGTGTGGTGGGATGCAATGAATGACGAGATGTAAGCTATTATTGGGCCCCAAATTTTTCTTTGATTATATCATTAAGCATGAATTGTTGATTGTAGGATTTATTGCAAAGTTTGATTTTAATTGGCATATGTTAGTGGCAAATTAAGATTAATTTGAGATTAGTATGGAATAAGTGGTTAAGAAAGAGTAAAATTATATAAGGGCAAAATGGGCAAGGCACTTAAGTTGGTTAAATTAAGGCTTATCAAGGAGGGCATTTTAGTACATGTGCTATCTTTTAGGGTTTAAAGAGTTAGAATTAGAAAAGAGAGAAAGGAAAAGAAGAGAGAAAGAGAAGAGAGTTTCGGTGGAGCTAGAGGAAGAAGAAGAGATTTGGGGTTTTGCTTCCTAGAGGATTTTCGAAGGATTTGAAGCTTCAACAAGTTAGTATGAGTTTATTTCTTCTTGTTTGAGGTGGATTGAACCCTAGTATTGCTTGGAATGGGGTAGAATCGTGGGAGTTATGGTTTTCGTCAAAATGGAGAAAATCTCTTAGGGTTGTTGATCTTGTTGTGTTTTGTTGATGATTTTGTGTTAGAATGAGTTTAGAACTGAAGTATAAGACATGAATCAAGGTTTATATGTGTTGCATGTGCAAAAGGGATGGATTGGAGGTTGAAATTCTAGAAAAATCGAGTTCGGGAGAAGTTCCCAGACCCGCACGTCGTGACGTGCTCATGAGCACACCGCGACGTGCGTGGAAGGCGTGCACGTTGCGGCGTGCAACAATTCAGACGTCGCGACGTACACATTTGTGCATGTCGCAACGAGCAGTAGATCGGACATCGCGACGAGCTTGGACATCGCGATGTGGAGCGGGCCGCACGTCGCGGCGAGCGCAGCCTTCGCCGCGGCGAGCCCCCGTTTTCAGCAAAGATATATTTTAGTATTTTGAGCATATCTTTTGCTATAGAAGTCCAATTGAGGTGATTTTTAAGGCATTGTAAACTAGAGACATAGAGCTATAAGTTTTATGAAGAAAAGAAGTTCTTAATCAGTCTTTAAGGATATTAAATTGTGGGTGGAAGTTGAGCATGAAATTCTTGTTTCAGTTTTGGTTATGGTTTGAATTGTTCAAGTATGACTTTCTGTTTTCGACACCAAATTGATTGGGATTTTGGTTATTGATTAAGGAAATCAAGTAAGGCAAGAGGATCAAGAGGTTCAAGAGGAAACTCATTCCTAGGCAAGAACAAGCAAGGAATTCAAGGTGGGTTCATGTTTATGATAGAGTAAATAGGTCACTCATTGTTTTGTTCAAATCAAGAAAGATTTAATGATTTACAATTGGCATCATCAATGTTGCATTATTTGCTATTGTAGAATGATTATATGTTACTATATGATTGCATTCATGATTATTGAAGAAGTTCCAAAAAGGGTTATCTCTTTTCAAGAAACACATGCACACGAAATCATGTTTTCCACAATGTATGAAAAGCAAGTTTACAAGCAAGTGCCAGTTTGGCAATCAAGTTTACAAGACTTTGAATCATGCATGTTATGTGGGTTTGTGGTAGTCCCAAGAACCGTCACATGCACGTTGACCATGAAAAGGCTTCTCCCGCCTGCTCGCTAGTGGCACGGAGCTCCCCACAAGGACTCCCTCAAGAAACTACGACGACGCATAACCATTTCGTTGGGAATGTGTAGTACGTCATGAACTCGGACTAACCCAAGCCATTATGCTATGTTATGTGTTTATGATTTGTTATCATATTTCATGCATTCATGTTTTGAACTCTACTCATGAATTGTTCAAAAATCAAGCATTTCAAGATAATGACTCTTACATGCTCAATTACTATGGTTTCAAAGTATATCAAGGCAATGAGTTATCTTTTGAATAATTTTGCTTGTTTCTGTATTATAAATATGTTCCCACGAGCTTTATAGCTCACCCCCTTTACTCCCCCATTCAGGTGACGAGTAAGAGACCGAGTGAGTCACGAGTTATGGCGACACTCCATTTTTTCATGTTTATGTAATTTCAAGTTTTACTTTTGGAAGTCAAGGCTCTAGTTACATTTCAAGTGCATTTTTGTATTTTGGCTCTTGAACTCAAAGATTGTAGTTTGGTTTGAAATGTCATTAAAGCTTTGTAAAACTCATCTTTTGGATATAAATGAGACATGATGATTATCTTTCGTATTAAATCTTCTAGAGTTTTCTTGAGTGTATGTTGGTAAGTTTGAGATGGGTCGATTTATTAAAAAGAGAGTTCACCTCACGTGTCAAGCACCAAGCACCACGCTTTCATGTCCGATGTTGGGCGCTGAAAACGGGGTCCAACAGATTCTATCTAGATAAATACAATTTTGTCATTGAATCTCTGCACACCATTCCTACACTTAAGAAAGCTTGCCAAATCAAAATTCCCTTCATATTCACCCACTACCAAGTACCTTTGGGTACTTTTGAGCTCCAACTCAACTAATTCATCTCATACACCCTTCAAACTCTCCAACATGCTATTCCACAACAAATAACCAATTTCAAACTCAATAATGAAGAATATGCGCATGCAGATTCCTCTTTCAAAAAAGTCATACACAATTTCATACATTATCTATAAAACAACACAATCATACTCAAAAGGAGAATACTTAAATTCTCATTCTCATTTCCAACCAAAATAAATGTTCATGCATATCTTTACATACATATGACATGTCCATCATGAAATAAGCACAAGATACATAATACATGAGATGCTCAATGTTTGATATGCTTGAAAAGCTATCCAAAAGGCTAGTTACTAACTTAGTACAAAAGTATCTATAGCCTTGGAGTTTCTGACGCCTTGCAAGGTTCACGCTCGTCTTGTTTTGCACCTGAGGAGGGAAAGTGGGGTGAGCAGCACGGCTCAGTGGCTAATACGTTTATAGCCATCGGTAATGAGCCACACAACAAGCACAATGCACATATATCAAACAATCCAATTCATTCGCAAATTCATCACATAATTCATAATCAACCGCAATTTATCACATAAGCATATCATGAAATCTTCTAACAGTCATAACACGTTATTATGCATCATACTCAACAAAGTCATAATGAATGCATAACAAATGGTTAGAGAGTTTCCGTGAAACAAAACGGTTTACACCGTGAAAAAATGAGTTTGATTTCTCAGGATCTCATGGCCTCAAACGGGCAACCGAAAAAAGGCTATAGGTTAACGTGCACGTGACTAACGAAGTGGGTTTCTCTCTTGCCCAATCACAAACAAATCTATGCTCAATTAATCAATCTCAATTTTGCATTCTCGTGCTTCTTTTATTCATCAAATTCTCATGTTTTCATACTTTTCATTTATTTCAAAGAAAACATATCCTATTTCATCATAAATTTTCAGATATTCACCACAATTCAACATTTATGTCATTTAAAGCAATCACACACACAAATAGGGCATTGCCTATCACACAATAACCATAAACATATTACCCACCTAAATTGTTAGAAATCCAAGCTCAAGTTTGTCCTTCCTCTCTCTCTTGAGTATGGTCTCCTTGATTCCCTTCAATTAAACCAATTTCCATTCAATCCATATGTTGAGACCCGATCTGGGAACCGGATCCCAACCGGAATAATGAAAAGCGCAGGAAACGAAAGCGAATGGAAACGGAAATTTCGCATCAAAATTTCGAATGAAAAACGAAGCAGAATCGAATCACAAAATACGGAAACAGAATAAAGTGAAAGTGGAAGCAAATCGAATAATTGAAACGGAAAGGAATCGCATCAAAACATATCGAATATACGAAAGCGGAACAAAAACTTAACAAAGCGGATCCGACATTCGAAAACAAAGAACAGAGAAACACAATCGCGTTGGAAACCTAGACTGTCCAAATTCGGTATAATTTTTTTTCTTTTTCTTCTTTTTCCTTGATATTCATTTTATTCCATCACAAACAAAACAAACGACTTTTCCCATCTTTGCAAAATCATCCTTCAATACTTATACAATCATACAACACCCATAAACCATCCTTAAACATCTTTAATCTTATTTTTACTCTTTATTCAAACTTATTATCTACCAAAATTTCGGCAGCATAACGGCTGTTTTTCCTGTAACCCAAACCTGCAAAGTATCAAAATACACTTCTAAAACATATCCCAATCAATCATACAATCATCAAATCCACCGGACCCTCCATCCGAGATCTCAGCAGAAACAAACGCAATCTTAGTTCTAAAACACTTTCATAATTCTAATTCCATCTACTAGTCTCATGGTTCAAACTCATTCCCAGAATCAAACATAAATATATATTCCATAATCATACACAATTTCATATACAAATTCCAAAACCATTCACAATACTCAACTTTATACGCAAGTACATTTTTCCCAAACTTATCTTAAGCCATATACATATCCATACTAAAATCCAAATTACTCAAAATCTAACTTATACAAATATCGAAAC
>JANIHY010000210.1:60415354-60430168 GCA_027479065.1 Erythroxylum brevipes
CTGCTTTTCTTTTGTATATTTCTCATTGTTTGTCATCAAAATTATTTAATACGTAAAGTCTGGTTTTGACTTAACAACTACTATTTTGAACTGTTCTGAATGTATGAAACTTTTTTGAGTAACATGAATTAGGAATAGATAGCGAGGATTATATTCTCCATGTTAGAGCCATTCCTCTGTTACAGTGTAGGTTCAACTGATATGTAATTAGTTGTTTCCTTATGCTAGCAATAGTGAGTTCTATAAGAGAGAATAGAGAACTAGATTTCTCTTTAAACCTTCTGATATTCCTCTCATTCCAAACTACTTCAGTACATGTAGCAACTAAGACCATTATAATAACCCTATCATATTTAGAAATATGCAGATGAGATAACTCCAGTAGGATGTTAGAGAGTCTACAATATTTAAACCCAGGGGCACATAGTCTAGAGATTTTAGCCCAAATCTCTTTAGAGAAAACACATTCAAAGAAGAGATGGTCTCTAGTTTCATCCTCTAGGTTGCAAAAAATACATATCTTAGAGGAGGATAGGAACTTCAACCTATCCAAAGTATTGAGTCTGTTCAACACAGAAATCTACAGAAGAAAACTAGCATTAGATCTAAGAACCTTGTTCCAAATCAGGGGATACCATCCTACTCTATTAGCTGTCCCATCCCTTCACTTTTTGGTTTCCCTTATAATTATTTTTAAAACTGGAATCCCATTCTATAAATAATTATCTCTCTCTTCGAGGCTTTTAAATTGCGAAATGGGTAAGAGTCTAATCTCATCTGATGATAACATCCAAATCTTATTTCTAATTATTTCATGGAGCTTAGTTTTCTTAGGGAACCTCTCCAATCGATTTCTTACCAACTGATTATGAATTAAATCTCTTTGCCTTGTCTGGTTGTCATACCATAAGGAAATTCTTTTCCCTACCCCTATTTGACAAGTTATGTATTGCTGAACTTCCTCCCTCATTCTAAGAATTTGGTTAAAGAATCAAGAGTAATTATCTTTGATTCTTAGAGCCCAAAGACTCTCACCTTTTAATATATAGATGCGAATCCATTTGATCCACATTGATTGTTTTCCATTTAGGATTCTCCAAATCCTCTTGGTTATAAGTAATATGTTTTTCTTACTGATTGACTCTAATCTGAATCCTCCTTCCTCTCTCGGTTGACAGATATTCTTCCAACTAACTATTGCTATTCATTTCTCACCGTTTCCTTTCTCCCATAGAAACTGCTTCATCAATCAAATTTTATTGATGAAGGAGACGCTAATATTTCAATCTTCCATAGATGTATTTAGAGTGGAAGGAATTCCAATAAAATTTTAGTAATATAGGATTCCTGTGGCTTACCTTGCTTTGACTAAAACAAATTGAAGGAAATATCTTCCATTCATTTCAAAGCCTTATTAGGATTAAATGTACCTCTACTAGTGCTTATCATATACTCCTACGTTCATCACTCTAAACCTTAACCTGTCCTAAATAACTAATCTAATTGAACTTGTCACCAACGTTGAAAAAAAAAAAAACTCTCTTCATCTTCAGCCCTAATAAAACTCTAGGACTAGATAAAATGAATGCTTATTTTCTAACGGTGTTAGAATTTATTAAGTCCTAAATCGATAACCTTGTCAAATAGTTCTTTAACTCAAGCATCCTCCTTAAAGAATTAAAAAAATTCATTTATTTAGTGTCAAAAGTAGCCAATTCCTCCTTCTTCCAAGACTTTAAACCAATTTCTTATTGCAATTCTATACAAGATAATCTCCAAAATCCTGGCCTCTAGATTAAAACCTCTTATGAATGCACTAATTAATATTTCTTATTTTGGTTTCATTATAGGTAGGAGCATTAGAGACAATTTATTAATAGCTCAATAAATTTTCAAGGAATACCACTCTAAAAGTTCCCTAAAGACTGCTCAATAAGAATTGATTTCTTTAAAGCTTTTGACAATCTTAATTGGAATTGTATAGTTCATTCCTTACAGGTTTATGGGTTACCATCAATGTTCATCAAATAGGTGTACCAATGCAGATCAACTACTTCATTTAGTATCTTAGTAAATGGGGAAGCAACTCAGGTGTTTAAAGGTATAAAATGAGTTAAATAAGGGGATCCTTTATCTCCCTACTTGTTTGCTCTAACTATAAAGGTACTCACAAGAATGACTTCTTTTAGCATTTCTGAAGGAAATCTATTTAGACACCACTATAAATGCAGGAACACTAAGTTATTCAATCCTTCTTTTATTGATGATCTATAATTATTTTATCGAGCTAAAAAAATTCTATTAAGCTACTATTAGATTGCTTACAATAATTTGAGAAGATGCCAGGTGTCGTAATTAATAGGAGAAAAATTCAAATATTCATTTTAATAATATTTTATTCATTGGAACAATCTTTACTACAAAGCTCGTGTCTCTAATTATCCAAAACTCCATTCAAATATCTTAGATCCTTATTTCTTTTAAAAGATTATGCTACAATGATTGCAAATCACTCGTCGATGTTGTTAAGAATATGACTTTTAGTTGGTTATCTAAGTATTATCCAACTAATAAATTTAGTACTCAATAACATGCATTTGTATTGGATTTCTCATATAGCTCTTCCTATAAAGATAATCAAATATATGGAAAGAATATTCAGAAACTTCCTCTAAAGTGGTTTAAAATACAACAAAGACATTCCTAAAGTTAAACAAGAGGATGTTTGTCTTCCTACAATTAAAAGAGAGTTAGGGATCAAATATAAAATGGCCTCAAACAAAGCCATAATGGAAAAAAGGATATAGAACTTATTTAGAGACAAAGAATCCCTTTAGGTGAAGTGGATCAATGAGGAATATATAAACGAATTCAAATTTTGCACTAAGAAGCCTAATTCCATATCCTCTACATTTACTAAGTTTACCCTAAGTTTAAGAAAGGTGATGGCCAAAGAAATGAAGCATTTGATATTCAATAGAGAGCAAACTAACATTTGGTTTGATAGTTGGATAGAATTAGAGCCTCTTTATCTCTAACCTAAATTCCACTCTATACAACACACTCGTCCTTATAATGCAAGAGTCAAAGAAATGATAAAGTACAATGAATGGAAATGCCCCTCAAGAAGAGTGACAAATCTAATACCCTTCTTTCAATAATACATCCCTAATCAGTTTAAAGGAAATAGAATCATTTGGCCTAGAGATCCTTCCCACATATTCACAACAGCCTCATAAGCAACTATCTTTTCCTATAATTCTTAAGAAGTTTAGTGATATAAGCTATTGTTATTTGAAACTAATGTTCCTAAGTTCTCCATTGTACTATCACCAACTATAAAGAACCATCTACTAACACTAGATAGGATGTCTTGGAATGGCTCAACAATCTGTTCTTTATGCCAGTCACATCCTAAAATAAGAGATCATTTGTTTGCTTATGGTTACTCTTCCAGCATGTGAAAGGCATATTGTCTATATTTAATCTGCAATATCAGGCCACAATATAGAGGAAATGGTAAGGTGGCATTAAGCCAAAAATTCAGTAATAATAGTGACTATATAATGTTCAAATTGAGTATAAGCTGCATGATTTAGGAACTAAAAAAGGAAAGAAACCTAAAAACATTTCATTAGAAAAACAAAAAAATCTAGGAACTCAACAGCTATGTATCACAGTATGAGAGAATTTATAAAGATCAAAAAGTTACACCAAGTTCTAATATTATAAGTAGATTGTAATATGCTCTTGATTAACCCATAAAGAAGATATCCAAATTCAATATAAAGCAACAAATTAAATATGAGATAATTACATATTAAAGCCTTAAGTAATGAAAAAGATCAATAAGGATCTGGAGGTCAAAAAGTTGATGAAAGAAGATAGCAAAATCTAATATAAAAGCATTGCCCAAAGCCCTAAATTGAGGATATAAAGTTATTAGCGGCTATTGAACGAGAGGAAACTAAGAAAAATTAGAAGGGACTACATTGAAAAATAAAAGGAAACTCACCCAGATAGGCAGGATTTATGATGAAAAAAGGATGGGGAGAAGTTATGACATAACTCATAATAGTGTTTGTTCTAATCAATTTAAAATCTTCTAAAGATCAAAGCAAATGATGATAGAGAGGAAAATAAGCAAAAATTAACAAGACTAGGAAATACAGAATAGGTTTGAGGCTTGAGTGGCTAAAAACTAGACAACACACCATTTTCTAAGAAAGACTTGTGTAACTAAAGCAACTTGTTCATTTTGTATTTAGCTTGTATATAGTAGCTCTTTTGGGACTTGAATATGTATATGTGTTGAGATATTATTAAGGTAGTTTTCTACCTTATATGAAAATATAAAAATTTTAATTTCCAAAAAAAGAATTGATTACAATAATAAAAGTTATTTCCTTTTACTAGTCAGTTCGCGATACAGAGTCTTAGAACTTAAGTAAACTCTAAGAACATAGTTGATGACAACTTCATCTTATAAAAAACAAACAATTATTACCATATTTACTAATATTTCTCTTTCCTTACTAGTAATGTTAACTTTCAAATTCTTTTTAATGATATATTTCTGATTATTATATACATGTTAAATGTTCATTAAAGTATATACTCATATGTCACTATTGTTTTAAATAGATAAACATATTCCTTAAGTGGAGGGTTTTAATCTAATATCAAATAATATGTCCAATCCAGTTCTAAATGAAGAAATGATTCAGGATGAAGGAACAGGTCCATTAAGAAGTGATGCTTGGAATCAATTCAATAAGACTAGGTTAAGGGATGGTGTAGAACCTTTTATTTAAAGAGACATATAGAGTCACATATTAGAAAAAAAAAAAAGATCATATTTAAAGATCAAACATTTTTGGCTCCAAACCTTATGAAAGGGAAGAATATAATGAATACCACAAGTTATGACAACAACAAATCTTTGATAGCTATAATGATCATCGGTGATGAACATCCACTCAATATTATTAATACAAAAACTTTAGGATATTGCTCACCTTACTCCAACTAACCTTCAAGATCCTAACTTAGAATACTATAAAGAAAGATAACAATGATTAAAATAAAGAAATATTGAAGACTTTAGCGAGTATTCATGAAAGGGTAGCCATCACTTCATATATGTGGATAACTAAAAATGAAAAGAAGGGCTATATAGTGATGACATAGTACATTGTCATTGACTAGACTCTATGTAGTCGACTACTTAGGTAATTTATATTCTTTAATAATATTGTAATTTATTTATTGATTATAATGTAATTAATGTTTGTTCATATTTTTAAATGATTGGTTTATTTATATGCCAACACCAAAAGCAAGTGAAAGGTTAAATTTAGCACCCTAACTCTTATAGGGCATATTCCTGAACAAACCATCGGGATTCGAGAACATACTCTACGAGGTGGCATGCTAGGACAGTTAGTCAATCATACTCAATTTAAAAATCTTAGATATATCACATCCATATCCAGAAAATCGATACTTGAACTTTAAGCCCATTTTACTCATAACAATCTCAGTTATAAATGTCACAAACTATGAACACATCATCATAAATTCCAGTGATCATCTAGGTCCCATACCAATACAAAACGTGATTCATCAAACTATTATTACAAGAAAAATTCATTTACACAATAAATAATGCTTCAGAATACAATGTTTAATACTAAAAATAACAGAAAACATATGCATATGTCAACTGATCCCGACCTTTATTCACTTATTTCATATATCACATTCAAAATAATTCAAACAATACAATTCAATCATTTAAACATACATATCAATTGTATATGCAATGCTTATGAGACCCACTTTTGATTATTACATTATTGTGACTAAGTGCCTATAACTATCCTGTATCTATTGTGGATACCGAACTCATTAATAACTATCCCGTATTCGTTGAAGATACCGAGCTCATTATACATAGTGAGCCTTTGGCTCTTACTCACATTTTGAGATTTAATCTCTTTTTTGGTGGCTACTTTGATCACAACTGTCATTATCTATTCATGCATTCATGTAATAAAATGCATTAAATCATATAAGATCAATTAGTCATTTTATTTCACTTTACACGTTCACTTTCATATGTCATCGGACCTAAGTCTAGCATTCAACAGTTATGTTAAGAATCACTTACTCTTGCTCATTCACATTCAATGAAGCACTTTCAATATGTTCACATTTATCAAACTCCTCAGACTATTAATGTTCAGAATTAACATATTCAAGTTCACATCAATAATAATTCAGTAAACATGCTTAAATAAAAACAATTAATTAAGAGAAGACCACCTAGGTCAACTCACAGTATGCTCCAGATTAGCATTTTGCTTCCAAGATTTAAAAACGTCTGGATGCTAAGTTCTATCCTGTGTATCTACATCATGCAATACACACATTACTAATTGCACAATCATATAAACATTCAATCATACACATATGTATGTGTTTTATATATAATGCATGCTCAATTTGACTATTTTGGGTATGTTTCCTTTATTCACATCTCATGATCATTCATAATTCAAAACTCATATATGTCTAATTTGAACTTAGATTTACACCTCAATGAAACAAATTTGTTCTAAGTTCATAACTCAATTATACACTAAGGTTCATAGCTCAATACACTTAATTGTTATAATATCATCAATCAATCATTCACCAACGTTATTATAACATTATATGATCACACAATATTTAAACTTTTATTCATTCTTAATTGATACACATCACTTATCTCCTTACAATCATATTAGCATTTCTAAGAACACTTTTATATCATTAATAACTCATAACTTCCAAATTGAGAAACATTTATATGAAGTCAATCAATTCTTCAATTCTAATGCCAATCGACATCCTAAACTCATCAATCACTTAACCACTTACTTTAGCAACCATCTAAGTTCATTTTAAACCTTAATTAAGTCCAAAACACCAAGGTAGGGTAGGAAGACAACAGTGAACGATCATGTTTGTGCATGATCTTGCAACCATTTGACAATCCATCTCTATCTTGATCGTGCTTGTGCACGATCATGCAACTCCCTGATGATTCATGACTGTCACGATTATGCACTACCTGATGATCCCTTATTCAAATATCATTCTAGATTTTTTTAAAAATAGATTAGGGTCAATTTTTCATGGCTATTTTGACAAAGAAAATGAGGTATTTAGGCAATACATTCTTCTAAAACAATGTTCCCATATGTCTTAAGTTTCTTATGACATTAATTTCATACAGTTTGGTTCAATATTCCCTAAGTTGTACCTAAAATACCACAGACTGTTCTCACATTGCAACAACACACAATATTCAACTTCAAGCCAAAATTTGAAACTATTAGAGACAAAATTCAAATTCAATTACTACATGAAAAATATAGCCATATGCCTCTAGTTTAATATAAAATTAAAATCATTCCATTTAGATGTCTACAGATCAAGGTATGGCTAAAATATAGATGCATATCCAGTGGAACCGTTACAACTAACATATTCCAACCATTCTCTTTCAATTTTTTAGATTTTTAACTCTTACATTTTACATCTAGTACATAGATCATCTCTTTTACTTCATTTCCTCTTCATTCTCAACTTTATTTCAACTCAATATCATTCATAAACAATTTATATAGAACAATATACTTACTTGATTAACTCAACTCTTCTTCAAAAATCACCATGAAACCTTAACCTCCAAGCTTATACGATCCTCAACTCCTCAAGGAGGAATAGGTTAGGCTTTCATCAAGAAGAAGAAGACGTCAAAGATCTTGGATTGGAAAAGTGAAGGATGATAGTAAAGCTCAATGTTGAGGGTTGGGTTGTGAGAGTGAGGGTGAGTATTATGAATGGAGAAGAAGAAAATGGAGAAGAAAGCATGTAATCAAAATGGAAGACAATTAAAAGATTTCACATAAAGAATTATAATACTTGTATTTTTACTTAAGCTAACACATAACTCTTAATAATCCGTCTATTTGTCTCTCAATTTCTACTCCAACTGTCTCCTAATTTTATGTGACACTTGTCATTAAATCTTAATGTCACTTATCAATAATTTCTACTGCCATTTGACATTTATTTCTACTGCAATTTATCAATTTTCTTGCCACTTGACATTTTTCCTAGTCTAAAAATACCCATAAATTTTATAATTGTTCTAAATTGTCACCAAAAATTCTAAGTAAATAATATAATTCACCAAATCAATTTTAAAGACAAAATATTCATTATTCACATCATAATCATTTAAAAATCATTTACATCCTAGAATAAGTCAAATGAGTGCATGAATAGTCATTGTAATGTGTACAGAAAAATCAAATTCATGTATGTGTATGCTAATATTATGCATGATCATAAAATGCATTTCCTAATTTCTTAATAATATCTCTCATGTGTTGTTATCTAGGGTTCCAAGCTTTAATATGGAAAAATGAGATACTACATTAAAAACTGTGTTGGTGGATTGCTTAATGGATTGTAACATCGATACCAAGCTTTTAACCATAACTCTCAACAACAATAGTATAAATGATG
This sequence comes from Erythroxylum brevipes, assembly GCA_027479065.1. NCBI lineage: Eukaryota > Viridiplantae > Streptophyta > Magnoliopsida > Malpighiales > Erythroxylaceae > Erythroxylum > Erythroxylum brevipes. Next base: position 60,423,941 of record JANIHY010000210.1, read on the forward strand.
CAATGACGCAAAAGTTGAAGAAAAGTTATAGGTTGGGAACTTGTTGCTTGGTTGGAGGTTATTTCATTTGCATTGTTTTGTATAAATGAATTTGATAATGAATAATAGGTTAGAGGTGATAAAGGAAGCGATAGAGTCGATCTGAAATAGTATAGTGTATTAAAGTAAACACTAAAAAAGTGGAAAATTTTGATAAAATTGCATGTTAACTATGAATTTCATGCATGAAGAAGTTGGTTTTGGATTGTCTTACCATATGGAATTCAACATTCAAGATGTTGGAGTTAGTAACCAAGTATGTTGAGGTGTTCAGGAGGTTGAGACAAAGAGATTCTCAGTATACTTGTCTATCAATAGAAAAGTATGAGAGATGGCTGAAGGTATACTCTAGTTTGCTTAACGAGGTATTATTCTGATCTTGAAAAATATTTACAAATTTTGGGTGAGTTTTGGAAACTCAATGAGGTAACCATCTTTGATGGTTCACTCAATTCATGCAATACATCAAATCACATAACATACAATCACATTTTTGCATAATTAATCATGTATCACATTTTCACTCAAGCGTGGGCAATTATGCATTTCAATCAATCAAGCATACTTAACAAATGCCTATGAAATGCTCATAAGTCTCTCTTCCAATTGTTACGTTGTTGTGACCGAGTACCTAACTGTCCCATATCCATTTTAGATACTAAGCTCATTAATAAACTGTGCTGTATCTATTTTAGATACTGAGTTCATTGATAATTGTCCCTTATCTGATAGGAATACAGGGCTAATTTTACATAGTGAGCCTTAGGCTCTTAATCACTTTTTGAGCTCAAGGCTCTTTTCACTCGTTGAGCTTTAAGCTTTGATCGGTGGCTACTCTGGTCATAAATGTCATTATCTGATTGTACATTCATGTATGGAATGCATCTATCACAATCAATCGTATGATGAATCACATAGTTCTTCACATTCACATTCAAGCAACACTTCAATATACATTCCCCATTCACATTCATCAGACCTTCTGTCTGGAATTAACAATTAAACACATTCATTTATCATTCAAAACATAATTTAAGCAAACAAGTAATAAGTGAGACTGTCTAGGTTACTCACCAGTTGCTCCCGAAGCTAATGCCTAGAATTTCTGGCAATGTCTGGGGGTTGACATTCCAGTTGCTCCTCTATATCAAACAACATACGCATAAATCACAATATGCACAATTATGATTATTCAATAATGCACATGTATGAAATGAATTATACACAATGCATGTTCACGATAATCCTGGGTATCTTTCCTTTAATTTCATTACAAAATCATTCCTATATCAAAACTCATCTAAGTACAATTTATACTTAGGTTTATGCCTCACTAAAACTATTAAAATCACATCTCATTTTTCATTGAATCACTTCAGATTTTTCCATAATACACTTTTAGGTCTTTGTTCACGTTAAAACATAGAGTGAAATTGATGTAATTTGGTCACACTCTCTTCTCAAAAAGTGTTCCTCTATTTCTTATGTTTCCATTGACATCAAAATCACTCAATTTGGTTTAGTAATGTGAAAGTTATATTTGAAATATTTTCAGACTATTTTTATTCAAAGACAACACCCTATACTCAACTTCCACCTAGAAATTGAAATTATTAAGGACTGATTCAGATCTTGATGTCTCATATAATTTGTAGCCCTATGTCTCTAGTTTACTTCAAATCAAAAATTAGTCCATTTGGATAACTATAGAAAAAGATATACCTAAAATACTGAACCATGTTTAGTGTAGAGAAAAGTTCACTGTGGTGAAGTCAGAGAAGTTCAAGGAATTCTCGTGAAATTTTCACATGTTCACCACGATGAAACCTAAAGTTAGCTGTAGCAAACTTTACCTGAATGAAATTCTCACTAAATCCTTCAAGTTCTCTATGGTGAACTTTCGCAAATGCAAACCCAATTTTGCAACTTCAGATTAGATTTTGAAACTCTTTTAAACAAAATTTGAATTCGATTTCTTCATAACAAATGTATCTATACGTCTCTAGTTTAATCCCAACCAAAACTCATCTCATTTGGATAACTAAAGAGAAAGTTATAGCTAAAAGACTAAGGCATACTTAATGGACATTTCCAGCCAACCATCTTCAAACTTTCCAGATTTTTATACCTATCCTAACTTATACAAAGATCATCATTTTCTACTTCATCTACTCCCCATTTTCAACTCCATGTCATCTCAATATCATTCACCAATAAAGCATGACATAAATTGGATCATTAACCCAAAAACAAGATATGTTCATGTACCTATTCATCAACTCCCAATTCTCATAAAAACACCATTTTCACAACCAATCCTTATTACAAACATATGTAGGATAACTCATAGTTTTCTTACTCCTCATATACAACATTAATCCTCCACAAAAATAACTCCTAACCCATTATGTAGTATTTATATGAAACAAAACCTCTCTATAGCTCATTACTCATCAAGCATATATGTATAAGCAAAAAAATTCATAAACTCTCCATCATCCACAACACATACATACATAAGCACCCCTTTCATGCATTATCCTCTAAATATCATCATAAATGGTCCATTTAACATTTCCAAAAGAAATAACATTAAATACAACTTACTTGATTTAGCTATCAATCTTCAAACTCTTCAAGAAAATCAAAAATACCTAACTTCAATACAACCCACGATCATCACCATCTTTAGGGTTGGAAGGTTAGGGTTTTTGGTGGGAATGAAAAAGAAAACAAGGTGAAAGAGAAACAACAGATAATCAAGCTAGGTTTAGTGTTGGAGGGGGTTAGCAACCAAATGACATGAAGAAGAAGAAGACAGTCCCAAAGGAGAAGAAGAAGAAGACCAACACAAAATTCCAATGGCTTTTAAGAGAGAAGCATTGTGAGAGGGAGCAATTAAAATGGGTTTTAAATGTTTTAGTGGACTTAAGGCATTGTTTGGCAAGTGACATATGTCACTTGCCACATGTTCAATTCTTATAACCTAAATCCAATTTCTATTCTAATTGTTTCCTAATTTTCAATGGCACTCGTAATTAAATCCTAAAATCACTTATCAAAATTTTCATTGCCATTTGACAGTAATTTCTACTACTATTTATTAATAGTTTTGCCACTACCGTATACCTAATATGGACTGAACATAATGTTAAAACCTTCAAGAATGAAGCCATGGATGTGGAGCGAGTGTATCTCGGAGTAATCTCCCACGTTAGGGAGCTTCTTAGCCTATTCATTGAGGGAAGGTAATTATATTATTGTTAATTTTCACTAACTTTGCAGGTTGGGTTCTTAGTCTATTCACGGACAAATTCGAAGGTTCAATACTGTCTCTTCCTCATGGCAATCTTCTTCAAGGCCATACTATCAATGGTTCCTCTAGTTGTCTTCGACGAAGGCCGTCCATCGGGTAAAGGATCTTTCCAATTCCGTATCTCATTAGTTTGCCTCTTGTGGATGAGTATCCGCTAGCTTAGCGCCCCTATTAATTCCTCTTTGGTTCGATTCTGTTGTGTTTTGTTCTTTGTTGTTGAGTAGTTATGGGAGTTTCCCTCTTTTTGAGGCAGGAAGTTTAAAGAGTAGTTATTGGTTTGTAGTGTGGATTATTGCTATGTATCAGCTTATTGTGTCCTTCGAGGCACATGTGTAAGAACTCATTGTACATATCTTGATTTCTTTTACTAATTTTATCTGATTTACCAAAAAAATAATTTTGCCATTTGGCAAATTTTCTTAACCCAAGAAAAATACCCAAAATTTTCCAAAATTTTCTCCAATAATTTCAAAAATTCTAAATCCACAAGTACACACTCAAATTCAAATTTCAATACAAACCACCCTCAAATCTCAACAACAATCACTTTTATAAACAATTATACTTGAAATGTCAATGAATGCATCTACAGTCATTTTCATATGCAAAAATTTTGCTATTCATGTATATATGCATGTCGTATTATGCAAGAAGATGGAATGCATTTTCTAATCTCTCGTTAATCACTCATATTTACCATCTTAACCTCCCTGCAAGTAATTAGATGTTACACTTGTAGTATTAGCAAGTCTCATAATATAACATCCCGTTACCGATGTGACGGGTATGTTGGTAATTTGGGTCGGATTAGGATTGAGTACAAGCGAATTGCTGCATTACACATGCATTAAAGTTCGATAGACATCGGTAAATGATTTCAATTGTACAGGTATATATATATATGTACATACATGTATGACAATTCCCGACTTGATTGTGAAATCAAAAATTGGTTATAATCGTTCAGATGAAAATTGGGTTGTGAAAATTGGAAATTTAGTAAGTGTATAATCCGGTTTTAAATATGGAATTGGAATGAAATGGAATTTAGAGGAATGGAAATTGGAATATGAGTATAGGAATGGGCATTTTCTAATTTTGTAAATTTATGGAAATTTTTCTGGAATTTTTAGAGTAATGGATCCGGACCGAAAAATTGGCTTTGTGACTGATTAATTTGATTCCGGGTCCGAGATTGATTGACAATTGATATGAAACAATTTGAATTATGATTTTGGGAATTATTATTTATGATCATTGCGAAATTGGGAGAAAAATAGAATAAGAATTGGATTGATAGACTCTAAGATTTGGACTTGTGGCAATTAAATTGCCAAACAAGCCCTAGATCCCTTTATATATATAAACTGAAATTCGTTGATTTTCGTCATCCACGAAATCGTTTTGCCTTCAAAGAAAATGGAGAGTTGCCGTGGGTGATGGTGGAATCGACGACTTGAATCTTTGATGATTTTCGAAGGGTTCTAGCTTGAATCAAGTAAGTTTCTATGTGTTTATGAGTTAAATCGTTTGATTTAATCATTGATTTGAGTATGAAATGGTTTAGAGAATTTGAAAGTTTCGGATGATAGGGTTTTGAAGTTTTGATTTGGGTTTTTGATGAATAATGAGTTAAATGATGATCTGAGGTTAGTAATAAGTTGGGTTTAAGGTTTAAAACTGATTGAGAGTGTTTAGAAGGGATTTGGATGAGTTTAGATCAAAAGATCAGAAGAATTTCTGGGTTTCGGACGCAGTTTCTGGGTTCGCACGTCGCGACGTGTGATGAACACGCCGCGGCGAGCCCCTTTAACTTGCGCGTCGCGGCGAATAATTGATTTTATAATTAGTACGCCGCGACGAACTGGATGTAGGCGCACGCCGCGGCGAGGAGTTGGGTGCGTCGCGGCGAGCAGGTCAGTTCCCGCACGTCGCGATGAGCAAAATTGCACGTCGCGGCGAGCATGAGAAGGGTGCGCCGCGATGCGCATAAGACGCACGTCGCGGCGAAAGAAAGGAGACTCGTCGCAGCGAGGGGCCAGACGCTGCGACGAGGAGGAGTGTTTTCCAAAAAGTGAAATGGTTTAGTTATTTGGAAATTTGAGAAATTTGAGATTTTATTGAGATTGGATAGTGATTGATGGGTGTATAGCCAATCGAATTTTTGAGAATAGGAATTGCAATTCAGAAGAAATGAAATTACGTAAGTATAAGATGATTGTTACAAGTAATGAGTGTAAGGCTGATTTCAAATGAATTGGTTCCTAAATGATTAATTGCAATTTTGAGACTAAGAATATTGAATTGATAAGAATGGAAGTTCGGAACGTAATTAGATGATTATCGGAATTAAGCGGCAATGAATAGTGATTGTGATTTTAGTGGAGTGTGACTTTAGAAAAATTGGATATTAGTCAATTGAATTCTGGTATTTGGGATTGTTAAGAATTAGAATGAAAGTGATCAAATTGGGCCAATTCGGGAATAGTATTGGAAATGTCATAACATGTATAGTACTTAGTGTATTTGCTACTTTTGCATTATTGATTATTGAAAATTGAGCAATTAGTAATATTCGATTATTTTGATTGTTTTAGAGGCACCGATGGAGCAATTCCACGGGCAGAGTTGAGACTTCCAGGCAGGTAGCTCGGAAGTTCAGGTGAGTAACCTAGTTGGTTCCTCAACCTATATGTGCGTTACATTTGTGTACATATGCCATGTGGAGCTACGAATGGATATGTGTGACTGTGTTTGATTGATTTCGGACCATGGGTGTTCGAAAAACTGAAAGTGTGAGATAGAAGTGTTAATGTGAGTAAGTGTTCATGAGTACATTAGTGGAATCAATAGCAAATGTATATGATTGAATT
>JANIHY010000210.1:60473597-60487449 GCA_027479065.1 Erythroxylum brevipes
TGCACTACGTCTGGTCGTCCATCCCAACTCGCTCTTAGTATATATACTTAATGAGCCTCATATCCAAGTCTGCACTATGTCTGGTCATCCATCCCAACTCGCTCTTAGTATATATACTTAATGAGGCATCCTTTTTCAGATTTTTCTCCCCTAGATCTAGGTGCTCCAAGTTTGTTAACACTGACGATGAAGAACATGATAAATGTCATCATATGCAAGTCTACACTACGTCTTCTTTATTTGAGCCATGATTTTTCTCCCCTGAATGTAGGTGCTGACTAAGAAGGAAAACTGACCAAGGTGGAAACAAAAGAAGTGAGAGAGTAGAGGAAGGCAAGGGCGGACAGGAAAAACAAAGAGAGAGAAAATGGGAAAAAATGAAGCAAACTTACCCAGGCCGAAAAAAAAGCCATAGGCCGTCTGTGCACACGACAAAACGTGAACGAAACTAACAAACAGGCCAGAGAGAAAACCGTAGGCCATCTGTGCACACGATAAAATGTGAATGAAAGTAACAAACCGAAATATAAAACCACAGCAATAAACAGTTGTAGACTTATCAATCATCAGGGCACGAAAAACAAGCCACCAAAGCTGGAAATGAAAGAAGTGAGAGAGCAGAGGAAGGCAAGGGCGGACAGGAAAAACAAAGAGAGAGAAAATGGGAAAAAGTGAAGCAAACTTACCCAAGCCGGAGAGAAAACCCTAAGCCATCTGTGCACACGACAAAGCGTGAACGAAAGTTACAAACAGAAATATAAAACCACGGCAATAAGCAGCTGAGATAGCAAAGGAAGGCAAAGGCGAACAGGAAAAACAAAAAGAGAGAAAATGGGAAAAAATGAACCAAACTTACCCAGGCCAGAGAGAAAAATGTAGGTCGTCTGTGCACACGATAAAACGTGAACGAAAGTAACAAACGGAAATATAAAACCACGGCAATAAACAGCTGCAGACTTACCAATCATCAAGGCACGAAAAAGAAGCGACCAAAGCTAGAAACAAAAGAAGTGAGAGAGCAGAGGAAGGCAAGGGCGGAGAGGAAAAACAAAGAGAGAGAAAGTTTTGCAGAAGAGGAGACAACATTCAATGAACAGATATAAGCCGTCACAAGGACATGGATTGCGTGGTCGCCCGAGGACACAACATTCAATGAACAAGATAAGCCGTCAGATTAAATGCACGGGCGGGATGGATTGCGTGGTCGCCTCACGACACAACATTCAATGAACAAGATAAGCCGTCAGATTAAATGGACGGGTGGCATCGATTGTGTGGTCGGCTCACGACACAAAATTCAATGAACAAGATAAGCCGTCAGATTGAATGGATGGGTGGGATGGATTGCATGGTCGCCTCACGACACAACGTTCAATGAACAAGATAAGTCGTCAGATTAAATGGACAGGTGGGATGCATTGCGTGGTCGTCCATCCCAATTCACTCTTAGTATATATACTTAATAAGATCCCGAATCGACCAACATTTCCTCGACTTTGTCAATCCATTGATATGATACTAGCAAAGTACTACGGCGCAGATCCGCAATAATAATTCCTGTTAATAATTTATTATTAAATTATGAATATTCTAAATTTGTAATTCAAATTATAAAAATTTAAAATATCAAAGGTACATTTTAATATAAATTTTTTTAATTAATTCGAAATACTGTCAATTTTTGTGAAAAGATAGTATAATATCTATTGGGATTGATTCCTTCAAGAATCAAACCTCTCTTAGGAGAATTAACATAACTTTCTCTACAAACCTCAGATTGGGATCTTTATTAGACGATCTAAAAAAGAACTTCAAAATCTATAACTTTCATGAAGACCTCGAAGACAAAATTGATCGTCTACAAGGTCAAAGATGTGACCAGACAATAGGATCAGATGAATAGTGCACCAGACGAAATGACATCATCACTAGACGATATGACATCACCAGACAATCCATCCTCACCAGATGATCTATCATCACTAGACAATGCATCTTCACTAAACGATATGTCCTCACCAAATTATGCATCCTCACTAGATGACACGTCATCACCAGATGATACGTCATTACCAGATGATACGTCCTATACTCCTGAGCATCTCCACTTATAAGGACCATAACTTTTGACTCCGATATCCAAAAATTCCATATTTTATAGTGTTAGAAAGCTAGAAAGAGAAGCCATAACTTCTGCGAAGACAACTTATCAAATTAATCCTAGATCAATCCAGATTTTTCCCTAAAGTCAGAACACGAATTTTTCACTTATGGAAGATTTGAAATTTTGTACTATGCAAACTTGGAATATTCTCAGCATAATAATTCAACTACCAAAATGATTTCATTAAACTCTCAAATCTCAACTCATTTGTCTCATCACCTTCAACTACATCTGATCAGTTATAATTTCTATCTTCCTTTCCGTAGTATCTCGCTTATGCGTACATATATATATATCAACGATTATACTCCAAAATCATCAACTCAAGATGATAACAACATCATATATATCTAATTTTAGCTCACATCATTCGTACACCATTCACATTTCATTAACATCAAAAGAATAAAGTTTTACAAATCTTTAATAGCATTCCAAGTCACATTACATCATCATTTCAAAATCTCAAATTACAAAAGGTCCTTGAACAAACAAACTTCTTGCTTTCCCAAAATCAACTCAAACTACAAAATAAGCAAATTTGGAGAAATGCCCTTTAAGTTCTTGATCACTTGGTTTCTTAGCTATCACCTAAAGATGGCATAAAAGGGAGGTAAACTTGAAAGCTCGTAGGTAACAAGTTTATAACAAAGAATAAGAAAAATCGTTGAAATGTTCATTTTTCTTTCAAAGTCATAGTGAATTTATAAAACGCTTTGTTCTCAAATTTTCAATCAAATTTCAAAATCTTTTTGCTCAAAACTTATTATTAAAAATGTCCTCACCTCAACATAGCAAAGTACATTTAACCATCACTGTAGAACACTCAAGTTAAGCAACAAACTTGACAATTCAATGATACAATGTACAAACAAATGGCTCAAAAGTTCCATAAAATAAAACGGAAAAATCGAAGTTTACATCGTGAACATAACGAGTTTGATTTCTTAGGATCTCGTGGCCTCAAGTGGGTAGTCGGGAGAAGGCTATAGGTCAACGTGCACGTGACTAACAAAACTGGTTCCTCTCTTGCCCAAACAAAAGCACATATTCATGTTCAAATCATTTGCTCATGTGTTCATACTTTCATGTTTTCACATCTTTCATCATACAAAATGCCATGACATGTTTCGAGACATAACATGAATATTTTAAAACCATTTTTCATTTTATAATCAACATTCATGCACCAACGTGTGGCAATTTTTCAAATCACTCAAAAGTATTAAAAGCAACATTTATGAAATAATTGAAATCATTTTGTTTTCTTATCTTGGAAAAAGACATTAGTAGCTCATAATTTTATTATAAACATGTAACTCACTTTGATTTTCTTGCTTAAGGACTTGTTCAAAATGCATCTTCCCTTGTTCCTCTTGCCTCTTTGATCCCCTTTATACAATAACAAAAAAATCTCACTCAATAGAGTTTTAAATTGAAAATCCCACAAAGCAAAATCACTAAAATTGATGTTAAAATACTTAAACACATGCCTTTTCTAAACTTCATGAACTAAAATCATTCCAAAAATCCCAAAAGACTTGGGGTGATCTTACCTTGGTTCTTCACCAAATGAAGAGATCTTTGACTCAAATGGAAGATCTTCTCTTCCTCTACCTTTTTCTCTTCTTGAACCACTTCAAAATCTCTCTCAAAAGCTAAGAAATAAAGAAACCTTAGCTCAACTCTCTTCTTTTCTCTCAACCACCGAAATCTCTCTTCTTTCTATCTTTGATGTGTTATTTCTCTTCCTCACTCCCAATTCATGTTTTTTCTTCTTCTTCTTAAACAAGACGACATTTTGGTCTTGTCCTTTCAAAAATACCCCTCCTTTCCTTTGGTCTTGCCATTTTTTCCCTTCTTTCATTTACCTCCAAACTCTCTATATCATAATCTTCCAACTTAAAATCACCTAAGCCATGATCAACTCAAATCCAATATCCCAACCATCACAATTCTCAAAATTGTTTACATAAACATCAAACCCATACTAAAATTATGATAGCTAAACCAAAACTTCAAAATTCTCCAGCTCATACAATTGGGTATAACCCTTAATACTTCTCATACACAATCAACCATTTCTTAAGGCTTAAGTATCAAAATTGATCTTATAAATAACAAACCCACACTTATTTCAAGAAATCTGAACCAGAAATTTACTTAAAACTCAAAGATCAACATTTAACTCTTACCTTTCTCTCTTCCCATTTCGAAATTTCCTCTTGGCTTGGAGTAGCACTCTTCTCCTTCCCTCTTTTCCTTCAAGAATCTATGGAGAAAGAAGCTTGAACCCTCATAAACCTTCCTCTTCTTCCCCCTTCTTCTTCTTCCCTTTTAAACTCTTCTTATTAATTGATAGTCTCTGTTGTAGCTTTCCTCAAACAGACCTCTATTCTCATAACTACTTTTTTTTGTTTACAAAAGGAAACTACAAAACTAAATCAACGCTTTTGGGTATATTGCGCCTAGCGCATCTCAGCAGAGAAGCTCCTAGACTTCAAAAGGAGGATCCTGAAGGATATGAAGGCCTGGGTTGACAGTGTCAGCAAAACGAGTGAGGTTGTCTGCACACTGATTCCCTTCCCTGAAAACATGCTAGGGCTGGACCGACCACTCCTATTGCAAAAGCTGCTAGATTCCTGTCACCAAAAAAGAAACCTTTGTTAGTACTACGGGTGGAGCAGAGAGAATGCTAATAACCTCGAGTGAGTCTACTTCGATCACCACTTGGCAGTAGCCCTGATCCCAAGCCAGCTTGAGTCCCAAAAGCACCCCCCATAGCTCAACAACTAATGGCGAGCCCCTGTCGAGGTTATGTTGGAACCCCCTCGCCAATCCCCATTCTAATCGCGAATCAAACCCCTCGAGGAAATCGTTGTGGAGCCTGGTTTCACTGCTCCATCAGAATTTACTTTCACCCAACCCGCTGAAGGCTTAGGCCACCCCACGAAAGTACCCATTGGTAAGCCCTGCGCTGGAAATACACAATTTTCCATTGTCCTGGCTCGTTCGATCCACACTACGTAATCCACGATAATTCTGTGACCCTCTTCCGGCCAAACAAAGTCCAGCTCAAACAGATTACTGTTTCGCCATTTCCAAAGGAATCAACAAGTGACACCAAAGACCTTGGTCCACGCTTCCTGTTGCACTTGTGGTTGCTTCATGAGGTTACACAACAACCACGTATCCTCCTCCTGCTGGAAAAATCCTGTACCGACCACTTCTTGGGGAAATTTACTCCATATAACTTTTACTCTCGAGTAGTCCCATACCACGTGGGCAGTTGTCTCTTCCTACCAACAGAAATGGAAACAGTTGTCTAAGGCTATATGACGTGCCACGCGCTGTTGATTCGTCAGGAGTTTTTGTTTTGCAACGAGCCAAAGAAACGACCTAATACACTGTGGACCTGCCCATTTCTAGATAATCTCCCACAGCTTGTGCCCGGTGTCCGTGGGTTGGTCCTCGATTAAATCATAAGCAGACATTACTGTGAACCCGCCATTTGGGATAGGTTCCCACAGCATGCTATCCTCTCATATATTCTCGACAATAGGGCAAAAATTCGCAAGTGCCAGGCAAATCGTGGACGGAACATACTTTTGGAACTTATGTCAAAGCCAGCTGCCTCTTTCATTTGTGAGGTTCGTGATTGTAGCCAATCGAAGGTTATCAGGAATTAGAGAGGAAGCCACTTGAATAAAAGGTCCCCAACCATCCAGCCAGTTGTCCAGCCAAAATAACACACACCTGTCGTTCCCCAGATTTCATTTGATCCCTTGTCGAACCCACTGCCAGACCGCTAAAATCCCTTTCCACATTGTCGAAGCCCCTATCCTGGAGATCGTGAGGGGAAGATGTGTAGTATTGAGTCTATATTTGACACGTAGAATTTGAACCCAAAGGGTTGTAGGTTTAGTGAGCAGGCCCCATCCCAATTTAGCCAGTAACACATCATTCGTAGACCGAATGCATTTAATGCCCAACCCCCTGCCACTTTAGGCTTACACATTGACTCCCAATTGACAAGATGCATCTTTCAGTGTCCAATCGAGGATCCCTGTATAAAGTCACGAATGATTTTTTCTATGTCATCGCACAATTGGCACGGGAGTTGAACCGTTTGCATAATGTAAAGGGGCAACGCCGAAAGGACTGCCTGGATTAAAGTAACCCTGCCCGCTAGGGACAACATCCTGGCACACCACCCTGTAAGTTTCTTCTGAGCATTATCCAGGATATGCTGATAGGTGTGCCTAGTCGTTCGCTCGTGGATCAAGGGGATCCCTAAATACCAGCCGAGATTATAAGTGCTGGTCACCTGAAGTCCATGACTTAGACGCCTCACAATTTCTCTAAAAACCTTCTTAGAGAAAAAAAATCCAGGTTTTGGCGGTGTTAACTTGCTGCCCGAAAGCTCTGCAGAATATCTCCAACGTTCTAGCTATAATCGGCATCTGGCTGTCCGCAGCTTCCGCAGAGAGAACGAGGTCATTTGCAAAGAATAGGTGGGATATGGGAGTCCCATGCATCCTAGCTTGATCGATTTCCAAGTGCCCCTGTCCAACTCTGGAAAAATGAGATGGCTTAATCTCTCCATGCAGAGCATAAAAAGATAAGGTTGAGCCTTGCCAGACAACTTGCAAAGAAGTAGTCGTAATACATTGTATAATGACCCAAATTAAATTTTCTGGAAGGCCAATATCCACCAGTGTCTCTTGAAAAAACTGCCATCGAATTCGGTCATACTTTTTTTCCAGGTTTCCTTTGATGGCCAGGTATTTGGTTTTACCGATCTTCTTCCTCATAGAGTGGATCACTCCTGGGAGATAATAATATTATCAGTGATATGCCTACGTGGAATAAAGCTACATTAGGTCGTCGCTGCTAAATGATCCATGTGGACTTTCAATCGGTGCACAAGAACTTTTGAAACAATCTTAGACAACACATTGCATAGGTTAATCGGTCGAAGAGAGACCTGAGTCGGGGATGGGGTCTTCGGGATAAAAACCAAGAGCGTGTGATTTAATTTGGGTTCCCAACATTCCATCCGGAAAACTTTCTGAATGAAAGCCACCACAGCCGGCCTGACCTTCCCCCATTAATTCTAGTAGAATACAATATTAAAACCATCAACTTCGGGGGCTTGTGGGGATTCACAGCGAAAATAACACGTTTGACCTCGTTTTCCTGGACTGGAAGGTTAAGATCCTAGACTTGGGCCTCTGATAGTGGCAGGAAGGCGCCTGTGATCGGGAACTTCGAGGTAGGACCGTCATCGAGAGTGTAAAGTTGGATGAAATAGTTTGTGACAAGGTGACGCAGCTGTTCCAGGTTAGAAATACTATTCCTATCAGAATCAATGAGGCTCTCGATACGCAATTTCCTAGGGTGATCCTATGGTAATACTTGGTGTTACGATCGCCTTTTGAGAGCCTTTCACGATTGGCTTTTTTATGCCATAATTTCTCCTCCTCGCACAGGACCTGTAATAACTCGTTACTGAGCTTGTCTTCCAAAGCCAACAGCGAGTCCTTAATACTGTCCAATATGGCTCGCTAAATACCTTCCAGTCTGGCTATTAACTTCTTTTTTCGATGGAAGATGTTACCGAACACTTGCCTGATCCATCTCCGAAGGTGGGCGGAGAATTGGGTTAAGGAGCAACTCATTGTCTCCTCAATAGGGTTCCAATACACATCAACTACCTCCTAAAACCCTGAATGGGTTATCCAGACATTCTAGAAATGAAACGGCGACACACCGGTGAACCACTGCTGAGACGAGAATAAATGAAGGAGCATAGGCCTATGATTGGATCGAAGGAAAGGTAGATGCTGGTTGACCATGTTGGGGAACTTCTAAACCCATTCTGACGAGCCAAACACACAATCGAGGCGAGCTTATACCGTCCCTTGCCTCCAAGTAAATTTAAAACCTAAGTAGCCTAAATCTTGGAGACCACATTGATGCACCCAATCCCTAAATCGTCTACTCACAACCGGAGTCGAGTGGGCTCCTCCCCTTTTTCATAGTGTATTTTTTGTTTTCTCTGTCTATATTTTATTTATGCCCATCTCATGTCAAAGTTGGTTCCTTTATTTTTTTATTTCTAGTCTAGAGGTAATTTAGTCTTTTCACCTCTTTCTTTTCTCGTACATTTCCTTAATACCATTTTTAGATTGATAATTTGACTTTTTTAGTTGTCCTCCATTTTTTTTTCCTTTTTCCAAGTGTTGCGGCAATCTCCCTAATGGTTAATAATCAGGCTACCTTAAGCCATTAAAATTTATCCCCTCTTACCACTAGCTCTTCTCTAGCTACAACTCCTTCTTCCTCTTCCTCCACCCCTCCTCTCTAAGAAATCTTAAGCCATGAAACTTCCATTACAACTTCTTACGTTACCACTTCAATTCCTAGTAACTTGACTGTTAAATATTCTGAAGTCATTAGGTCACTACTCCTCCTCGTACTAGTCTTAATGCCAAACTAGCTGAAGATAAATGGTAAGGAATCCCTTTTCTATTAATATCTATTATTGACCCCTTCCAATATGGATAGTTCATCTATAGTGTCTCCTCTATTGGATGTATTCCAAGAAAGAGCAAGTTCTTGGTAGTAATACTAGTATTTTGTGTAATTTGAAATTTGATATGGGTATTGTATATGGCTTGGAATGCCAATAATGTTTTATAAGCATTTATTTCATGACGTAAAGGAATTATGGATTTGTATATGGAATAGAATAGTGAATTATGGTTTTATATATAAATTGTATATTGATTGTGTTTTGGATTCCGAACAGGAGGTCCGATGATACTGATTATTGATTGAGAATTATTGAAGTGTTATAGGTGTATGAATGCGTTTGTTTATGCCAAGATTCCGGAAAGGAGGTCCGATGAATTGTGTTGCTGGAATTGAGATATTGAAGTGCTTATTGTGTGTGAATTACAGATATGGATTTGTGTGATTTTTTATGGCAAAAGAAATAGAATCATAAGATTTTTGTTCAACATGATGGGATATGATTGTATAAGAAGGATATATATGAATTGAGTTTTTTATTTGAGGATGAATTTCCAAAATGGGAAATTAGATTGCTTTGTATGAGTTTGAATAAAAAAATGAAAAAGAAAAAAAAATTATACCAAATTCGGATTTGCTTAGATCGAGATCATCTTTTTGTTTCCAACGCTAATTTTTCTAAAGTGTATGTTATCAGATGTTGGAAATTTGACTTTCAGTTGATTGAACCGTCTGTTTGCTTTGATTTCCGAACCAATTCGATTTCTGCTTTAGAATTGTTTCGCTTTGTAATCCGTTCTTTCGTTTAATCCGCCACTTTGTTTTCCGATTTATGTTTCCGTTCTTTCGATTCATTTCGATTTGTGATTCTCCTTTCGTTTCACTTTGTTATTATTCGATTTCCTTTCGTTTCCGTTTCCAAATAGGTCTAAGTTTTTTCGGTTGGGGTCCGATTCTAAAATCGGGTCTCAACAAAAAGAGAATCTTCCACTGGTGTAAATTAACTCTTACATTTGCTAGTTAGTTGCATTAATCAATTCTATATTTAGCTCTCTTAACACAGTCTAGTCTTTGCACATCTTCCTATCTAAAGGGGTAATGAAAGATATTGAAAAGATGTTCAAAAGTTTCCTATAGTCAAGGATAGATAGAGTTCTCATTTTTAAAAATAAAATGGAAAGAGATATGATTAACCAAATCAGTTGGTTGGTTCGACATCCATTCTTTACTCTTCCATGAAGTTGCGTTCTTGGTCTTCTTGAATGCATCTGGAGTTTTGATCTGAATTAGCATCTTCATCTTCTCAATCTTCACCTCCTTTTTCTCCTTCAAAACCTCAGGTGTTTTAACCTGATTGACCCTTTTGGTCTTAACAATTATTTTCGAAACTTTCTCTTTAATAGAACTTTTGACCTTGTGATTTTCTTTGGTCGCCGATTCAACTTTTGGGTCGACGGCATCTTGTAGGAGTTCTTGACCTTAACGACTCCCTCTAACTTCACAAACTTCTTCAGTTGAATGGACAGAACTTCCTTGAAATTTGACGACAACATCATTTTGTACCTGTCTTCGACATCCATTCTTTGAAACTAACAAACAAAACACTAATCCTAAAAGGGTTTAGAAAATACTATTTAATATTGAAACCTTTTGGATGAAATGGATTTACACCTTTTTCTTTAAGGATAAGAGTTCTCAATAAGTGAAAATCAAATCTGCAACATTTTGGTTTATGGTTTAATTGTTAAGATTAAGGGCATATTTTCACTATAAAATCCAATACATAACTAGGAATAGGAAAACATCTTCTCTATGGTTTGATAATTGAACTACTCATGTTCTCCTCCCTAATCATCACTAGTTTCTTTCATTAACCTCCATATATACTATTTCCTTAAAAGTTCAACTTGATTAATCACTCATATCCGACTCTAACTAGTAATTATGTCAATACTAGATAGCTCAGTTGTACTGGCAATGAATGTGAATAAGTGCAATCCTCACTTTGTTCAAAAGAAATAGTTAGATGCAACTATCTACTTGACTTAATGTTCTTTATGGCTAGTGTTTCAATTACACCTCAACATTTATTTCTTATTCTAGGTTGCTTATTTAGTTACATATTATGCTCAACTTATTTTTTTGTTCTTGGCTACTTCTATTAGCTACATAGTGTGTTGTTTGAGTTGATTGTAATGGTTGAACCTAAGCTCTTTGTTTTTGTTTTTTTGGGTGCTTTTCTTAATATAATTTTTCCTTACGTTTCAAATAATAATAATATACCTGTTGCTGTCCTTACCATACAGAACTATGATACTTTAATGTCCCCATTTTCATGAACACCAAATCCATAAGGAAATTGAGAAGGATGCAAAATTTAAAATGAAGTCTGAAAGGTTAGTTGAACAAGATTGTTGGGTTTGATGATAAGCCAGCTCGGGCGTCAACTTTGGGACGGTTCCAATTGCTTTAACGCTCTCAGTTGATCTCTTTATCAAACCTTTACCCACTTTTTTCCGTAACAATGATTTTCTCCACCAGCCTAATTCATGATCCGTACACCTTACCACTCCAATGCTGAAAAATAATAAATAACCGAAATTCAATTATATTCACGTTGTCATAAATATACAAATTGACGTCATCAACATCTAATAATCAATCATGCCTTAATTGTATACAACAAAGAATTAGTCCATCCCCCGCACCAACATTCTCTCAGGACTTCACCAACTCCCAACCGGTTAGCAGCCGGTCCAACTACCCCACTTAAGCGGTTCGAACCGGACTTCCATTTCCAATATATAGCTCTTGCAATCACCTTCGCTAATTCAGGATATACAAACTAAAACACAAAAACACAAGAAGAACAAGGAGACTGTTGGCGAACTAGAAGAAGAACCGTTGAAATGGCTAACAATGGTGAAGAACAGAAAACTCAGGTCAGCAGACACCAGGAAGTTGGCCACAAGAGTCTGTTACAAAGCGACGATCTCTACCAGGTTGTTGAAAAGAAAAAAAGCTTGCAGAAAAATGATAAATGGCATGCTTAGAATTTCTATTTTCTGTTCTGTGCTGATGTTAGTTTTTGTTTTTTGTTTCTGGGATTCTGGGTTTCTAGTATATTCTTGATACTAGTGTTTATCCAAGAGAGCCTGAATCCATGAAGGAGCTGAGGGAGTTGACAGCCAAGCATCCTTGGTATGTTTAATTGAAGAAAGTTGTGTTCTTGCTCTTTTTTTGGGTCTATTATTTATGGAAAGATTAATAATTTGATATGGGAATTTGGGATATAATATACCAGGAACATCATGACTACATCAGCCGATGAAGGGCAATTCTTGAACATGATTTTAAAACTTATAAATGCCAAGAATACCATGGAGATTGGTGTATACACTGGCTATTCTCTTCTTGCCACTGCTCTTGCTCTTCCTGAAGATGGAAAGGTAACTCTCTTTTATAATCAAACACAGAAAACCATATCATGAATTAATAATGATCAGAAGAAAACGGGATCAAACTGTGTTTTACAATGATTGTTGCAGATTCTTGCGATGGATATTAACAGAGAGAACTATGAGTTAGGTCTGCCTGTAATCCAGAAAGCTGGCGTCGCCCACAAGATTGATTTTAGAGAGGGCCCTGCTCTACCAGTTCTTGATCAGATGATTGAAGATGTAAGAAATTGGTGTTGTTTTTTGGCCAAATGCATTTGCTTTTGTGTTTTACAGGATTGAGTCATCAGATTTTATCCTTGTATCATACATACATGTCCCAACTTCCTAGATTGATTTCTTGTGAATTACAGGGTAAGTTCCATGGGAGCTTTGACTTCATCTTTGTGGACGCTGATAAGGACAACTATCTGAACTATCACAATAGGCTCATCGAGCTTGTGAAAGTTGGAGGATTGATCGGGTACGACAACACCCTGTGGAATGGATCTGTGGTGGCACCACCTGATGCACCACTGAGGAAGTATGTCAGGTACTACAGGGACTTTGTTTTGGAGCTCAATAAGGCTCTTGCTGCTGATCCTAGGATCGAGATTTGCATGCTTCCTGTTGGAGATGGGATCACTCTATGCCGTCGGATCAGCTGAATTGGAAACCCGTGAATGTTAACATTTTCAGTTTTACTGATATTTCCAAGGCCTTGTTCTCCTGCTGCCCTTTAAACCAAAGAATTATTATGTATGTGGTGGTTTTGAAGCATTAAAATATATTTTAAAAAAGAAAAGAAACCAGCCCACCATTGTAATTTCATACTCATGGCTGCCTGCCATTTTCATAATGATCAAGAACCAAAATATAAAAACAATATAGAAGCATAACGCGTCGTGCTGTATAAAATTAATAAATAACGCAAATCAACTTTCTGAACTGAACAATGTTTTGCAATTATCTGATGGAATGCGAAAGGAAAAGCGAATGTTGTCTTCTAGGTTGCTCGCGGATGATTGAACTGTTAGTAAATGTCAATAACGTGTAGCACTGATGTAGAATACAGGGATTCTAAGAGTCCAGATTCTCTGTCTAATTTTATGGTGTCTTATTATGTTTAGTGAATCTCAGTCATTTATTTATGTAAATTTCACGTAAGTCTCATATAAATAAATGACTGAGATTCACTGAACACAATAAAATACCATAAAATTGAACAGACGATCTTATCCCGAATTATAGAGGTATTAGGTACAGATGATTTGTTTTAAGTGATAAGGAAACGTTCTACTCGTCTGTTGCAGTCACCTAACATTGGAGACATTTGTTAAAAGTTGGTACAACCTGAAAGAGAGACATTTGATCAATTCCAAAAAATTATAAACTGGAGGTCGCATCGCATAAAGCATATGTTGTTACGCGGAATTGGTAGTCAACCTACTAACCCCACTAAGCAAGACTTTAGAAACAACCCATTATGTTTATGGAGGTTGCAGTTGCATGCTTGTACGATGCGGCCACCTGTACTTGGATCCTTTATGACACTGTTCTGCAAGACTGCAACTGTTTTCTGTTAGGCAATTCGGCTTTTAGTTTTGTTGCACAAAGATAAAAGTAATTAAGATTTCCTGTTTTTATTTTATGATTATTATCTTTCCGTATAAAAATAAAACCATTTAATTATTAATATATATTAATTCTATTA
>JANIHY010000210.1:60554261-60564808 GCA_027479065.1 Erythroxylum brevipes
CTTCATAAACGCCCAAAATGTGCTTAACTTGGGTAGCTTCAGAGACCGTACCATTAAAGAAGAGGAGTGAGTCATCAACAAAAAAGAGATGCGAGATCCTAGGACAACCCAACCTTGCCCGAAAGCCATGAATCACCCCACGCTTTTCACCATCTTTCAATAAAAGGGATAGGCCCTCTGTGACAAGCAGAAAAAAATAGGGGGAGAGAGGATCCCCTTACCGTAGCCCCCGACTCGGGATAATAGGGCCCACCTATGTTCCATTCACTGAAATCATATAGCTAATGTTAGAGATACACATTCTCATCCATTTGATCCAAACAGCAGAAAAGCCAAGAGTTGTGAACATAGCAAGCAAAAAGTCCCAACTGACTTTGTCATAAGCTTTGACTATATCAATCTTTAGTGCACAAGACCCCGAATTACCCCTGGAACGTTGCTTTAAACCATGTAATGTCTCAGAAGCCACAATAAAATTATCCGTAATTAATCTTCCAGGAACAAAAGCAGATTGATTTAAAGAGATAATCGTGGGCAAAAGGTTCTTCAATCGAGTGGCTAAAGCTTTTGAAAATATCTTATAGATCACATTGCATAACGCAATTGGACAAAATTCAGTAACATGTAGAGGATTATCACATTTTGTAATTAAGACAATAACAGTAGTAGCCAAAGATGGTGGAAGGGCACCTAGTTGAAGCCACTCACGACAAGCCTGACATATGTCACCACCAATAGTGCTCCAGAATTTTTGGAAAAAAGCAGGGTTTAAGCCATCTGAGCTTGGCGCATTATTGGGGTCCATCTGAAAGAGAGCAGTTCAGAATTCCTCATCCGAAAATGGAGCAATAAGTGCATTGTTAGCCGATTCATCAACCAAAGGTTGAACAAGTCGAAGTACCTCGCCAGTGGAAGAATCGGTGGCCTAAAAAAGATTAGAGAAATAAGTGTGAATCATCCCACAAATAGCAGGTTCATCCGATGTAACATTCCTAGCATCATCAGTTAGTTTGGTGATCCGATTCCTCTTCCTGTGGGCTTTGATACTGTTATGGAAAAATTTGGTGTTTTTGTCACCATGGCGAAACCAAAACGCTTTAGCTTGTTGTTTTAATCGCACATCCTCCACCTCTAAGATTGCATTCCATTGGCCTTTTAAACGTCGAATCTCTGCTGGGTCGATGGTATGTTGGTCCTCTCCTAACCGTCTTTTAATTGTTTCCTTGTGGGCCCACCTTAACCGATTCCGCTGCTTACCCCATAACCGTATGTGATCCACGACCAAAGATGTACGGTCGGACAAAGATAAAGTAGCCCCTGCTGCCCAAGCCCTATCAACCGTTTCTCCAAGATCAGGCTCAGAAAGCCAAGAGTTGTCAAAACGAAATCGCCGATTAACCCCCTCCGAGCTGGTGCTAGAAGTGTCAATCAATAAAGGAGAGTGATCTGAAACTGGGGCAACAAGGACTGAACAAATAGCATCACGAAACAAAGAGCTCCACTCAGCGGTAGAACATGCTCTATCAAGCTTTTCCTTAACACAAGCTGCAGAACTTTCCCGGTAGGTGTAGGTGAAAGACGAGCCGATCTGCATAATATTTGAAAGATGAGCATCACTCAAGGCTTCACGGAAGCCCGACATTAAATGAGAAGGCCGAGGGGGACCACCCAATTTTTCATACAAAGCCGCAATGTCGTTAAAATCCCCACAACACAACCATGGAAGCTGACTCCTAGCTGCCAAAGCCCGCAAGAGGTTCCAAGAAGCCCGTCTCCGAGTTCTGTCCTGGAAGCCATAAAATCCAGTTAGGCGCCACTGGGTACCATCAGATCTGATCTCACAATCAATAAAGTTGGAATAGTAACCGGAAACATGAAGCTGAATATCCGTGGACCAGAAAATAGATAGACCCCCACCAATGCCAATACTGTCTACAAAGAAACAATGTGCAAAACTGAGTTGATTGTGTAACACTTCCATTCGACGACCAAGAACTTTAGTTTCCATTAAAAACAAAATTACTGGGCGATAGCTTCGGACTAGCTCCCGAAGAGCCCAAACCGCAGAGAGATTCCCCGCCCCTCTTCAGTTCCAACTGAGGATTCTCATGATGGTCGGTCGACCCGCTGAACGGGTTCGACCGTTAGTGTAGAAGTGGTATCGATTACTGAATCTGTGGAATTAGAAACAGAAATCGATATAGACCTGACCCGTGCTTGTTTTTTCCCCTCATCATGGTTGTCGAACGGATCGTCTTCACTAGGCCCATTAGAAAGTAATTGAGTCCCGCCCATCTGGTCCATATCCATACTGCTATGCATTTGACCCATGTGATCCCCATACTTGTGTGCCCCTAAGAAAGAGTGGAGAAAAGTTTGGGATGGTAACGGAACGTTCAAGCTGGTGCCAATAATGGATGGTCCGGATGGCAAACTTGTGCCAGCCAAGTCGGGTCGCAGCCAAGAGCTAGAGGGGCGAGTAATGCGGCGAGGGATAGCCCTAAGATTTTATAGTTTTTTAATTTTAAAAAATTCATTCTTCAGACTTACATAAAAAATAACAGTAACATAAAAGTGATATAAAAATCATATATAAACTAATCAAACCGTGTTGATACAATAACTTGACTTAGCTTTTAAAATATAACACAAACCAATTAAATTTAACTCAAATTAATAATTTAATATAACTAAATAATTAGTTTGAATCAATTTTAATTAATATGTGCTGGACTAATGGCCCAATTTACTTTATGTAGATTTCTACTTTGTATAGATTCCTACTCTATCTAGGTTTTTCTTTCATTTTTTGACATTATTTTCAAAATCTTACTTTTTTGTAGGTTTCCTACCCTGAGGTTATATTACTATATAAGACCCCCTTGGGGTCCTTTGTAACATAGTATTGATGTACTCTTCATTAGTCCTGATGTTTATGTGTGAGAGGGAAAAAAAACACTTGTAATATTTTCTTTCTTTGACATAGTGCATATTTTCGGGCTCTCTTTGTCATGTGCATTTTTCTCTTGATACTTAAGTTTCTCATGTAAAAATTATATGTCCTACAATTTTTCTGTATTTATTTGATTGATTCCATTGTTTCCACGACTACTAGCACAACAAACTGATATCAAAGCGATGTTTGTTTTGGTCAATCAATTTTTGTCGCCATGTCTCCTTCAACCAAATTTGACATCGACAAGTTTGATGAAAAAATTAGCCTATTTGAAGGTCCGGGAGCAAGTTATTCTCATACAACATGGATTGAAGAAAGTTTTGTTTGGCAAGACAAAGAAATCTTTTGGGAAGATTTGGCCACCTTTTCCACTATTCAATTATGCTTGATGCGTGAAGTGCTTCGAGAAGTCGTCTATAAGACTACCACTGCAGGGCTTTGGTTGAAATTAGAGACCCTTTACATGACGAAGAATCTAGCCAACAAACTTCGTCCTAAAGAACATCTTTTTACGCTCAAGATGTCTGAATATACACTTGTCTCATCTCATTTTGATGAATTTAATTCAATTACTATTGATTTGGAAAATCTTGATGTGAAAATTGATGATGAGGATCAAGCAGTGCTTCTTATTATTTCATTACTTCATTCATATAAGCACTTTAAAGAAATTATGTTTTATAGTAACTGTGAATCTCTCTTTAGAAGAATTTAAATCTGCTTTGTTGTCTAAAGAAAAGTTTGATGCTTCTATTGAGGAGGCTGATGTAGAATTTTTGAGAAAGGAGAGAGCAGTTAGAGTCATAAGAAGTCTAAATTTAAGTCTAGAGGTAGAGATGCCAATATTACATGTAAATATTGCAAGAAACTCGAAATAATTTGATGGCACAAGGTCTCAGGCTGTTATAAATTGAAAAATAAACTTGAAAAAGAAGGTAAAAACAAGGGTAATCAATCTGATTATACCCCTGAGGCTATTGCGGTTGATTATAGTCTAAGAAGTGATGTTCTTTGGTTGTTTAAGGTGAACAACGATCCAAAGATGAATGGATCCTAGAATCTGGTTGTATTTTTCATATGTATCCTCTTAGGGATTGGTTTGCCACCTATGAAACTACTAAGGGTGTTATCCTTATGGGGAACAATACACAATGTGATATGGTGGGGAAAGATGCAATCAATATTAAAATTCATGATGATGTTGTTAAAACCCTCACTAATGTTCGTCACGTTCCTGATTTGAAACAGAACCTTATTTCACTTGGTACACTTGGGTCTCTTAGGTGTAGGTACTCCTCATGAAGGTGTCCCGAGGTCATCATGTAATCCTTAAAGGGAAAAGACATATTACTCTTTATATGTTGCAGGGCTTTACTGTTATTGGTATTGTTGATGTTGCCTTATCTAAGTCTCACCAAGTTGTGACATTACCGCCTAGGCCATATGAGTGAGAAAGATATGCAAATCTTATGCAAGAGGGGTCTATTGAGACAGAGTTCAAGTAATATGGAGTTCTGTGAACCTTGTGTCTTTGGTAAACAGACTTGGTCGGGTTGTTGAAGCCCCCAAAATAATTCTGATTATCCAAAATTTTGTAGGAGTTGTGGAAACAGGTCGGATCCCTAGAGAACTAAACACTAATATCTTAATTTCAAGTAATAAAATAAAGGGGGAAGGGGTTGATTAAATAACTGATTAACTAAAATTAATACGAAAAAATTAAATCAACTAAATTTAAATATAAGAGTCAAAATTACCAAACTCCGATTTAAGGGAAAGATCTCATCTAATTGTAACATTGATCATTGGTTTAAAAAGAATATTTTCACGATTCAAACAGTTAGTCCGAAACATATTAGGATATCGTAATAAGTCTCAAAATTTTCTAAATTAATTGTTTCAAACTTAGCATCCAAACTAAAACTTACCATCTATTAACAGGGTGTGATAACATTATATATCAAATAAATGATAGTAATAAACTTCGTGAAAAAGGCTAAACCCAAAATTGAATAATCAAGATAGCTAAAACTATTCAACTTAATTTTCTTGCTTATCAAAAGTTAAATATAGAAATTCATAAATAACCTATTTGTTACTTATACCAATCTTTTATGACAATTATGGATCACTAAATTCCTAAATAGTGATAAAATAATTAATATTAAATTAAATTGCCAAATTAATTGAATATCAATCATTCATGAAATATAAGAACACAAAACAAGAAATACTTGAATAAAAACATGAATAAAAGTTTGAAACATAAAACTTCACAAATTTACAATCAGAGTATTGAATTCCCTTGAATCAGAATGATGAGTTTAGCCACACATGACTTTCACTCCAATAAAAAAACAGAAGAAAGACTAAGATTTGCTAAAAATGTAAAAAGAGAGAATCTTTTTTCTGTTGTGAGAAACGTCCATTTTATAGGATTTTCTAATCTAATCCTAATTTAACTTTAACTTGTAAAGATGTCTATCTAAAACGAATTCAAAATCAAACTCCTACATGATAAGGATAAGGCAAAGTCTTCCAGTTAAATTCCAATTCTTAAAGTGATCAGTCTTATCTACTTCATCCATTTCTTCACTTTATCCAAAATTTGTCATTATCATCAATAGAGTCCTAATTTAATGCAATCTCTATTGATGATAATGACAATATTTATTTCACATATATTTTTTGTTATTTTTTAACAAAATTCTAGAAAACGGTATTTCTTAAAAAAATTAAAAACTAAAAAGAATTTTTCTAAAATTTAAAATATTATGCTATATGCTTTTCCAAGTTGTTTTTTCTTTTTCAAAATGTTTGATAAGATGATCAATTTCATCATAGTTTGATCTCCACTCTTTAATCGATCGGTTAACCTACCGACTTTCCCATTTTAATTCCATACTAAGTGTAGAAATAAGGAACATCCTGATGAATGCTACTCTTGAAGATCCAAAATGAGGCTTATAATTTGTGAATCGACATGCTTGAAGCTATTAAGGGTCATATTCTAATTTTAGGTTGTAGAAATTTTATTTAATTATAAGAATCATAGTTAATTTAAAGGCTAATTTTGATTATATAATAGGTAGTATCTTTATAGAAGCGCTATACTAGTTATTGGATTTAAGTACTTATCTTATATTTTTTGTAAAAAAGCTTAGAATATAACTCTTATAGTTAGTCCTTTCTCATTATTGCCTTTTTAGGTTTTGTTGTGAGATTAATATTGCAAGCTTTGAACATGTATGTTCAACCATATTTTGTTTATTCATTGTAAGAATATCAGTCTAGGAAGCTTTGGAACTAGATGATATAGTGAGCTACAATGTTAATCTTTGAGTGAACATGTTATTTTAGTTTTCTAATCTCAAAATAATATTACTTTGAATATTTTAAATGACAAATAGATGTTATGTAATTAGTTAATAACATCAAGTTGTTTTGTTGATCCAATATTATAAAATATTTTTAGACCTGTAATTTAATATGAACATATCAACCTTTCAACTATATAATGTGTAAATTTTTTTAATGAGGATTTGGGAAAGCATTATGACTAGAAAGTGAGAAAGATGATGGTTGTTGTAAGTCAAATGACTAGTTAACTACAATTAAAATGTATCTTATTGCCAATTAGCAAGAATCTACATGTTTTTTAATTATAATTATTTTATTGTGCCTTTTGTTGTACTTATAGTTGCAATCAAATTCTTGCCTTTTGCTTTACTGATAGCTACAATCAAATTCTTCTAAGTTTCTAATGCAGAGTAAAGCTTAAAATTGCGAAGAATCTATCATCTCACACTAAAGATAAGAAATCCAGAATTACCAATAAAGTTTTTTTTCAAACCGTTCGTAGCTGCTCAAAAATAACAAAATGTCCCTTTATAAGACAACACAACAACCTTAAAGGAAAAAAAATTAAATTACAAAGTTGCCCTTAAACTTGCGTCAACGTTGACAACACAACAACCCTAAAGGAAAAGAAAATTAAATGACAAACTTACCCTTAAACTTATGTCAACGTGCCCTTCTTGGGTGGTCCATATAAGTCAAAACTGCTTCAACTACGGATTCCATGTTAGTCCCCTCCATTTGAGAAAAACTCATCCTCAAGTGTTCGATTACATTCACAGGATCACTAGAACAATGAAAAGGATATATAAGTAACATTAAACGTCTTCGAGATACCCATAGTAAGCGGTAGATCGACTACATAAGCGTTGTTGTTGATTTTCTTAAGAATCTTGTATGGACCATATTTCTTGGGCTACAATTTTTTGTAACTACCAACAGGGAGTCGCTCCTTAAATAAAACGACCATCACATCATCACCAACTAAGAAAACTTGCTTCCTACGATATTTATCAGCACCCCGTTTATACCTGGCATTGGCCTCCTCCAACTTATGTTTGACTTCATTTTGCACATTCTGAACTTGGGTAGCCAAGTCTGCTGCGGGAACGTTAAAACTTGGAACTTTTGGAAATATGATAAGATCTAAAGCATTATGTAGAGCTTTCATGTAGACAACAAAAAAGGAGTCTTCTTTGTAGCACTATGAACAACATTATTATAAGCAAACTCTATTTGCGTGAGAGCAAAATCCCACTATTTTGGAAGATCATCACAAATAAACTGAATTAAATTTCCCAACATTTGATTCACTAACTCAATTTGCCCATCTTTCTGGAGGCGTGTTGTATTACTAAAATTCAAGGAATAGTCAAATAACTTCCACAAAGTTCTCGAAAAATAACCAAGAAACTAATTGTCCTTGTTAGAAGTGATTGAATTTGGGAGGCCACGCAAGCGAACAACCTCCTTGAATTTTTTTTTTGCAATCCCACTCGTATCTGCAATCTTCTTACAAGGAATAAAATGTGTCATCTTAGAAAACTTGTCAACCACCTCAAAGATAGAATCCATGCCTTGTTGTGTATGAGGTAAGTCAAGTACAAAAATCCATAGATAAATCTTCCTAAATATTTTTGGGAATAGGTAATGGCATACATAAACTAGTATTTTGTGACTATCCTTTGAGACTTGACACATATAGAGCAATGTTGAACAAATCTGGTTATGTCCCTTCGCAAATGGGGCCAATAAAAACGATCACTAATAGCTGTAACGGTCTTTTCCCTTCCCAAATGACCCGCAAGACCTCTACCATGTAAATCTCTAATGACTTTCTCCCTCAAAGATGAACAAGGAACACAAAGTTGATTATCTTATATCAAATAACGATCATGAATATAAAAATCTATGGCCAGCTCATTCATTTTGCACTTTGCCCACGTTTCATGGAAGTCTTCATCATTGGCATACAACTCCTTTAGCTCCTTAAATCCCATAATCTTAAAAGCTAAGGTTAGTAATAAATATACACATTGGTTAAGAGCATCCACCACCTTGTTTTGAACTCCTGACTTATATTTTAATTGAAAAGGCAATTTTGCAAATATTGAGATCACTGACCATGCATGTCACTATTGATTCTTTTTTAATTGTATAAATATTTCAAAGCCTCATGATCTGAATTTAACACAAATTCTCGACCCACTAAGTAATGCTCCTAAGTTTTCAAAGCTTGCATGACATAATAAAATTCCTTGTCATACGTGCTCCATTTGCGTTTAGCATCACTTAGTTTTTCACTAAAGTATGCCAAAGGTCTCCATTTTTGGGATAATATATCTCCAATTATAACCCCACTAGCATCACATACATTCGACTTCAAATAATTTCTCAAAATTAGGCAATGTTAAAAAAATAACATTATGCAATTTCTCCTTCAATACTACAAAACTAGTTGCTTATTCACCCCATTAAAACTTCCTTTTCTTTAAGCATTCAGTAAATGCTGTCACGTTGCTACTCAAATTTTGAATGAATCATTGATAAAATGTTACCAACCTATAAAAACTCCTCACTCTGTTGGTTGTTTTTGGTGTAGGCCACTCTCTGATAGCTTTCACCTTTGTTTCATCTACTTGGATCCCTTTACGACTGACAAAAAACCCAAAAAACAACAACTTGGTCTACATATAGCTACACATCTTCAAATTCATTTATAACTTAATCTCAAACAATACCATAAGTACTTCCCTTAAATGATGAACATGCTTAGTTTCAGACTAACAATAAATTAGAATATCATCAAAGTATACTACCACGAATATTCTAATGAAAGATTTTAATGCCTGGTTCATTAGTCTTATGAAAGTGTTAGCTACGTTAGATAATCCGAACGACATTACAAGCCACTCACACAACCCTTCATTCGTCTTAAAAGTTGTCTTCCACTCATCCCTAGGCCGAATTCGAATCTGGTGGTAGCCGATACACAAATAAATTTTGCTAAAAATGATTACCCTATGTGGTCGGTCAAGTATGTCATCTAATCTCGGAATAGGAAATTTATAACACATAATAATTTTGTTGATCGCTCTACTATCCACACACATCTGCCAATTCTATCCTTCTTTGGTGTTAATGACACTGGAACGACATATAGACTCATGCTTTCTTGGATATACCTCGTATGCAACAATTCCTCCATTTTCTTCTTCAAGATCTTACTCTCTTTAGGGCTCATCCGATAGTGAGGAAGGTTAGGCAAACTGGCTTCTGGAATCAAATCATTGTGGTGTTGTATGTCTCTTATAGGAGGCAGACCATCTGACAAATCTTCTAGCATTATTTCCTTAAATTCCTCTGACAAGGCCTTGATAACATCAGGGTTCTCACCCTCCTCTACTTATCCTGCATCCATTAAAAGAAATGGTTTCATATTTAAAACATGCACTTCCTTCATCTCTTGAATCTTAGTAGTCATTTCTTGTATAGACCGGGTAATAGTAATAAAGGCCTTGTCCACCAGCTACTTGGATTGCCCCTTTTTAAGCAACAATAATGTAAATTTCTGGCCCTCCTTCTCAAGCCTATAAGTGTTTTCTCTTCTAGGATGTTGGACATCAACATTGTACTGCCACGACCTCTTGAGCAACAAATGAAAAGCATCCATATCAACAATATCACAACAAATTTCATCTTTATATTTTCCTATAGAAAAAGGAACCTTACAAGGCTTAGTGACTTGAATAGAGGTTGCCAGTTTGATCCATCCTACGGAATTGGATGTTTCTTCATAGGTAACTATAGAATCTCTACAGTTGTTCTATTAATAATATTCTTACAGCTTCTTCTATCAATAATAACATAAAAAATATGTTGTTAATAGTATACCTGTTGTGAAAGAGTTGGTGCATCTGATTATTTCCTTCATGCTTTAGTGTCAACATCGTCCTCCTTACCACAAAACTCGGTTCAACCTCCTCTTCATACTCATCATCATAATCCTCATCAGGACAGTAAAACACTTCGCAATAATGTTAACAAATGTAAGCGATATAGAAGGGGAGTTGAATAGATCTTTAAAGCTTTTAGAAAAATTCTACAATAAAATCAGAAGTTAATTCACACAAAAACAATTTAAACAAATTTAAATATAAAGAGTAGGGAAGAAGAGCAAACACTGTTTTTATAGAGGTTCGGTGCTAAGACCTACGTCCTCTACCTAAGCTCC
>JANIHY010000210.1:60567235-60582521 GCA_027479065.1 Erythroxylum brevipes
TTTATTTTTATAATTTTTATTTCTTATTTAACATATACCGATTTTATAATATTTTAATACTAATTGAACTTTTAAACTTTAACTTTTTTTTCTTACAAGCTTGACATCTAGTCATATTTTTAAAATATTGATATTAATGAATAGAGGTGATAAAAACACATTTGTTTCATTAACTGATACCTTATGTCAAAATATTGATTGTTTTTTAATTTCATGTGTTATGGTCCTATACCTAGGAGCTATCAATTACCCAATTTACTTGTAAATTACAAAGAGGAGATTGTTTGCTGGAATTTTGGTCTTTGTAACCTATTTTCAAATATGATAAAAGGGTTCATTAATTGAGAGAAACTTACCATCTCTTGACATTAATTTTGAGATAAATATTAAATGTCCTTTTTTCTCATTCAAAGAACATGAAATAATAACTGCTTCTTGTGACATATAATAAGGAGTACATAATAACTGACCACGTACTTGACTTTAATTTATGATTTACAACTTCTAATTTAGGCAGGCCAATGACAATATTCGCTATCTTTTATTCTCTTACAATTTAAAGCATTAAAAAAATCATATGTTTTTTAATAATCTTTATTCAAAAAGAAAATTAAATGGTCACGGTTGCTTCGCAGCTGCTGGGATTATCTTCTATACTTTGTAAACAGAACACTACGTGTGTTGTTACTGAAGCTATGGTAGCTATAGGAGTGGTGCACACAGCCCCTTCTACTATCACTCTCCCTCTTAACCACGACAGAGCCAGAGTTCGATGTTTTTCCAATACTGGTAAATCACCATTACCGAGCGTCTCTTCTTTTACTCTCGAGTTGCTCAACTTCTTTTTCATTGCTGTATATTCTTCCTTCCATTTCTAACTTGTTCTAATTGAGACAAACTGTATATGGATTCTGGGTCTGGTGAGTTTTTGTGTCAAGAAAGTACGCATGTTTAAAGAGGACCTGGTTGTTTAGTGAGATCAAAACGCAAATTATTTAGATGTTGAATGGTTTGCAAATTATTTAGATGGTGAATGGTTTTTGAAATCCTAAGTATACATGTGTAAAGGAATTGCCAAAGCTCTTGCTTCCATCGTTGTGAACTTGAGAAAAATTCTTTGATGAAGTTGTTAAGAATACTCATTTATTAATCAGTCAACTGAAATACAGCCCACGTTTCATTCATCAAGGATGTGGCTGCGACTCAACCTCCTCAACATCTTCCATGCTTGCTTAAAATGCTTGAAACTAGAGGTAGGCAACCCTTCGATTAGATTGGAAACGTTATATTTAAGCACTGCATCTCTTCAATTTTGAGGTTATATTTACAGTCTAACAAGCTATTATGGCTTGCATATTTCTCTCTTTTGCTTTATCCACCCATGTATCTGGAGCTTCATCTTCCTTAAGTGTGATTGACAAAGTATACTGTTCAGTCCACATTCAATGCTAAAAGAGTAATGAGACCTGAGGGGTCTTAATTTCCTTTAAGTTACTACACTTGCATATCCTGAAGATTTGCAACTCATGAAATGGTTTCTAAACATTTCAAAATTGTGACAACTTTTCAGCTCGCCCATACCAATCTGTTTGTAATTGCATGCTGAGTTAACAGCCATAAACTTCTAACATTCGCATCTCCGCTGCATCTTGTGTTTCAATTCAATTTATACCTTGTTTTTCTTTTGTGTTCCTTTTAAGTTGTTATGGACTACTTCCATATTTTTGCTTGGTCGCAGGTGAAACCATCATTTCTCCTGGATCCAAGCAAGGATTGATCCCACTGGTTGTACCTCTAGCAGAAAATTTGTCAGGTTCAATAAACATCTCCGTGCATCTAATGATTCTCATGGCGTATGAGCAATCACTGATGGACTGTTCCATAGTATATTAGACAGCTTATTTTGCAACTCTCAATTTATCCTACTACATATTTTGACCGGAATAGGTTCAGTAACTGCATTGTTGAGGTGGCCAACTGCTCCAGCTGGGTGAGATATTTAGTACTATGCTATTAATGTGTATGTGCGTTTATACCAACCTTATGCCTCAAACTTATCTTAATTTGTTTATCACATAGAATGGAGATGCCAGTTGTGGAAGTTAGCAAGCATGGCGTATGGCTTTTATCCAAGAATGTAATTTTCTTATATCTCTTATATCAAAACATGGTACACGTGCATAATAGACCTCTGAAAATGCAAATGAAACTATGCAGTTAAGTTGGTACTGAAAATGTCATGAGCTCTCCCAAAATATTTTGCATCTATCTGTACAATGGCTTATGTTTTGCTGCTCATGGATGCAGGTAGATCAATATATTCATAGAATTCTGGTAGAAGAGGATGCCAGCAATTTCAACGAAAGTAATGGTGAACTTTTCCATGCTTCTTCAGAAGTCGGTAAGAAACTTTACACTAAGGGCGATTTTGCTGAATCTCAGATTGCTAAACCTGATGCCTATCTTCTAAAGAAGGTAAAGAGGGAGATAATTTCTTAATTGGGTCAGAAAAGAAAAATATGGAATTACTTGACTTATAATAACATTTCAATGTTCCTTCCAAGGTTGGTCTTTTCCCTGATATTATAGAACGTAAAGTTCTGCGCCATTTTGAGGAAGAAGATCTTGTAAGTCTTCTTCTGGTATTGTCTTGAAATGCTTGTGCTCACCTTTCTCAACTTCCCCTTGTTCTTAACAAAATCTTTCTACACTTACGGAGTGAAGGTTTCAGCAATGATTACTGGAGAATTCTACACCAAGAAGGATTTATTTCCAGGATTTGGACGGCCTTTTGTGTTCTATGCTGAAATTTTACAGAAGTTTGTAAAAGTCTTGTCCGATTACTTCCATCTGACCTGAGCCAATTGCACTTTCCTTCTCTTCAAGTGAATGTCTTTAATTGCTTTTTATAGAGTTGGACGTACTTCAGAAGCTAAAGATGCTGCAAGGGTAGCTCTGAAATCACCATGGTGGACTTTGGGTTGTGCTTACCAAGTATGCCAACATTCTCAGTTTGTAATGTTCTTCTAAAAATCTTTATGTCAATTCTACTTCTTTTTCCTCACTTCTCCTGTACGGTGTGGTAACCTTGGTTATAAGGATGTTGCTAGCATTGCTCAGTGGGAGGATGAGCAAATTGAATACATCAAGGAGAAGATAACTGAAGAGGGTAGACAAGAAGACTTGAAGAAAGGAAAGGAAGCAGCCCAGGTGTCTGTTTAATTCCTCTTTTCTTATAAACTGGATGCTGAAATTCACTAATATCTTATATTTACAAAATTGTATCTGGTAAACTTATCAGGATTCAAAGTTACTACTTCCTCTTGCAGATAGCATTGGATGAAGCTGCTTTCTTGTTGGACTTGGCATCTGTTGAAGGGAACTGGGATGAGGCTGTGGAACGCATCGCTGAATGTTATAAGGAGGCAGGATTTGAAGATATTGCGAGATTTGTTTTATACAGAGATTAATAGGAACTAGGATGATGGATATAATTTACTTGCAACTTCGTTCATTTGTTTCTAATCATGCCTTTGAAGACAAAAGCAGTTCAGACATCAGTCCTGTTGATGAAATGTAAAAGTTTGTAAGTTTTATATGTACAAGAAAGAGCAAAGGTTCTCTTAATTTTCTTGTTTTACCTGATGTACTGGCTAAACATTTCTTTATTCAGCATAAGAGTTTCCTTCTAGCAATGACAAATTGGACTAAACTGACCAGCTATTGGTACTTAAATCGCTTGCTATGGCTTTTGCTTTATTCTTACTGAACTAAGCTCATTTTATGGTACTCCTTATGGTCGGCATGTTGAAAAAACATAGATCATATCCATCTAGTGAAGGATGAAAATGATTCAATTTGAACGGTTAGCTGTTAAATAATCAGGTGATTCAATGATAGTTCGGAGGTAGATCATATCCAAAAAAATGCTTACGGAGACCTTGAATTGAAGATGGAAAGCTCAAGCAAAGAAAGCATGTCACTAGAATTCCTAGTCTCCACCAGAAAATAAGCACCAGATTAATAGTACAGCTATATTTTTGTTGTATGGAACAAGAATGTGTTGTTCAGCGCTGAATCAGAATCCCTTGTCATGAAATTCTTCAGTTAATCGTGAAATGTTGCTAAGCAAATTGGCACGACAAGGAAATGACTTTGCCTGTTAGAAATAATCAAGGTAAAACACAATTACTCAGATCATGTCAAATAGGATTTATTTCATAAGCATATAAAACAAATAATCACGTATTTGGATTCTTGTTGTAGTTCTACCGGTTAAAGAACTTTTGTTAGAGATCTTCTTCTTTATGTAAACTTGATGGAAAAATAATAAGAAGTACACGCTGATGTATCTGTTCATAACTTTTCGTTTAATTATTGGTTTCATATACAACCAATAAACTTGACTACCTTTGGTAGTTTTTTCAAGAACATCGACCATAATAGCCTTCATGGGTATATATGAGTCATTATTTCTCACTCACACATGATGGGTTTAATCTCATTTAAAAAAATAAACTCTGCAGTGCTCATACTTGTTCAATAACTGGAGTGACCAGCATACGACGATAGCACATTGTTGATCTTAGGACTTATGAGTCCTTGAGTAGATATTGTATGCTATATCCTAGGTCATATCTCGCATTTGGACTTTTCTTTGATCTTATTTATTTTCTTATGTCATGACTGTATTCAAGTTCTCTACTAAAGAGATGATGGTTATCTATGAATACTTTTCATGCGAGTCATTGATCTCAAAAAAATAAATGATCTTCCTCTGTTCTCATTTATCTTTTTAATTAAATTTTATTTGCTTTCTTAGAATTATTTCATAGGATCGCATCTTGTATGATCTTTTGGCAATAATTTAAAGTAGCAAATCATAAATTCAATTCTCAATAATGAAACAAGAGTCATAAGGGTATATGATGAAGTTCTTCTCAATCTCAAGAGTCTCACATAATGTAAGATGAAATCTGGCGACTTAAATTAATTCCTTTTTATGGTTAGTTGTGCACACATGGTACGAGTCATGTGCTACGGTATTTATCTATTTCATTTAACTTGAACATCTTTCATTCAAGAAATATCGTACATATGATAGTTTAAACATACTCAATATTTAACTTGAGTTCACTTATCTACTAAAAAACTTGTTTAGAACTCATATCTGGCAACGTAAGACAGATATAATCATTAACAAATCACGTTGAACCAATTTCCTTGTGGCATTTATGGTTTAAGCTGCTCACTCTCAATTATCACCTAGATAATAAACTGTAAACATTCCTCATCTCTAGTGAGCATAAACACCAGAGGTGATTTCTCGTGTGAGATGACCAATCTATAATCTATCTCATATACTTGTGATTTATTTCAAAATATATTTATGCAAAAACACATATATTCATTAATCAAATGATACATAATGAATAATCTTCATCACACATTATATCCAAAATATGACATTATAATGAGTGAACATACATAGAGAAATATTTATCAATACATTTCAACATCTACGTAGTCCTAGTAACTTTACATGTCCAATGTAAACATCTTTAAAAATTGGCTTTGCCATTGGGTTTGCTATAATATCTCGCATAGATATATATCTCATGTTCACTTCTCCTCGTACAACTATATCTTTCATATAATTATATTTGGTATCTATGTGCTTTGTCTTATAATGAAATTTGAGGTCTTTAGTATGAGCGATTGCGCTTGATTATCACAGTTGATGGTCACTAGATTAATTTTTCTTTTAGTGACTCCTAAATGCACAAAAAATCGATGAAGCCACACAACATCTTGTACTGCGGTTGAGAATGCTATAAAATCAGCCTCCATTGTGAATAATGCAATGTAAGATTGTTCCTTACTTTTCCATGATATTGCTCCATGGTTTAGTAAGAATTCATATCCTAAGGTAGATTTTCTTTCATATAAATCTCCTCCCCAATCTGCATCTGTATATCCTTGTATACGTAGATCATTGCCTTGATAACATAATACATAGTTCACAGTTTCCTTTAGATACCTCAATATTCTCTTTACTGCTTTCTAATGTGCTTGGCCTAGATTTGATTAATATCTGCTCACCATCCCAACAACGTAACAAATATCTGATCTTGTACACATCATTGTGTACATAAGACTTCCAACTGCACTATAGTAGGGAACATTCTTTATTTATTCCCAATTTTGTGGTGTTAACGGGCAATTTCTCTTACTAAGGCCTTCGTTTTTAGCAATAGGATTATCAATTAGTTTGAAATCTTGCATATGGAATCATTTAAGAATTCTTTGAATGTACATTGCTTTTAAAAATGATAACAATTTCTTCGAACGATCTCTTGAAATCTTAACTCCAAGAATGTATGTTGCTTCACCCATGACTTTCATTTCAAATTCATATAATAACAAATCTTTGATTTGCGTAAGAAACACATAGTCATTATAAACAATCAATATATCATCCATGTATAAAGATAAAATCGTGAATTTATCTTTGGATCTCTTAACATACACACAATGATCTTCATTGATCATTTGAAAATCATACGACATGATTACGTTATGAAAACGAATATACCATTATCTTGAAGACTGCTTTAGGCCGTAAATTGATTTTAATAATCGACATACCATATTTTCTTGACCTGCCTTGATAAAAATTTCAGGTTATTCCATATAAAATTTTTCATCTAATTCTCCACTGAGAAAAATAGTTTTTACATCTATTTGATGTAATTCAAGATTCATATTAGCTACTATAGCCAGAATAAAACGGATTGAAGCAAACTTCACAACAGGTGAAAAAGTTTCCTCGTAATCAATTCTCTCCTATTGTGTATATAGTTTTACTACAAAGCGTTCCTTATATCTTTCCATATTTTCATCTACTTTTTGCTTTATTTTGAGAACCCACTTATTCCTAATTGCTTTACATCCTTCAAGGAGGTCAACCAAGTCCCATACTTGATTTGAGTTTAGATAAGCCATTTCTTCTTTCATTACTTTCATCCATTCTTCTTTAGCCAGGCCATTAAGAGACTCATTTACATTCCTTGGTTTTTCTTCTTCTTGTGGAACAATCATATTAATTTCTCCTTCAATCTCAAAACGATGTCAGGGAATTATTCCTTAATTAATTCGTTTTAAACGGGGTTCATCATAAACAAATTCATGATCGATCTGATTGCTCCCACTCAGATCAGTCATCATAGAGAATTTTTCTGTAGAATTACTCTCACTTGGTTGAAGTTTCTCATCTTGATTCTTCATAACAGAATCATTTCGATCAAGCGACTCATATAACAATAAATCTTTACCTATTTCGCCTTACTTAGGAAAATCATCTCTAAGAATGTTACATCTCGTGATTCAAATCCAGTTACACCTCTATTACCTTGTTCATCAATGAACACTTATCCTTTTGAGTGTTCTGAGTATCTAATAAAAATACTTTTTCTCCCTCTTGGACCTAATTTCTCATGTTTGTGAGAGAGATCATGAACATAGACTGCACACCTCCAAGATCTAAGACTTGACACATTAGGTCTCCTACCAATTCACAACTCATATGGTGTGTTAGTAACTGATTTCGTGGGCACATGATTAAGTACATAATTGGTTGTTAGCAACACATCACGCTAAAAAGTGATTGGTAAATTTGTTTGGGCCATCATAGACTTAAGTCCACCATGATGCTTGCATTTCTTGTTCATAGCTCCATTTGGCTCAAATGTTTTTGTATTGTATCATCTGGGTGCTTCTTATAAGTATCAAACTTAATTGTAAGTAAACTCACTTTATTCACTGAAGCACCTCCAAAACGAGCAGCCAATGTGGATCACATGTCCTTTACAGTTTCGAATTTATAGAACTCTCCCATGATATCATTATCCATGCTACTCAGCAGCATAATGCGAGCTAAAGAATTCTTCTTTTTCCATAATTCATATGCACCATGGTCCCTCTTATGCTGGTCCGTATTGCCTTCGTCAGGAAGTTCCATGGTTAGGTTTAATGGTTCAAGAGCCTTTTGCTCCTCCAGTATATATTGGATTTTCATATTCCAAATTTTATAATTGTCACCATTGAGTTTCTCACCCCTATTGAGTTCAGCAAGAATATTCTTTGAAGCAGCAACCATTTTTCTTTTTGTTTGAAACACTAAATTTCTACAATAAGAAAGACATATATATATACACTAATGTCATATTAATCATTTATAGAGTAAATAATTCGATCACAATTGTTTATGAAATCAAAAGTCCACTAATGTGTTCAATCATCATTTATACAACAATCAAATCCTAATTACGTTACTCTAGACGAATTCTTATATGATATACATATAAACATATTACATAAAAAAAAAACAAGACTTTGTTCTTATAAACAAACATATTGTATTAAAAAGGCTACAACCTAAGAACAATCTATAGATAACAAACCTTACACAGGAACGAGTTCATAAGTTCGCGAAGCTCGATGTACAATAGCTCTTATTATTTCTATTGGAAGACCTATAGGATACAAAGTCTTAATCAATTCTCTTCTACGCATTTTTTTTAATAAATGTCATCACGAATAAACTATAAATCTTCTCTTTAGGCATATTATTCTAGAGCATTCGTAACACTTCGCTTTGAGGTTGAGGTGATATTGTAAGCAAAGTCATGTACTTTACTTTAACATCTGTATAAGTTCGACAACCTTTAAACTATAATTCTTGCATCATGTTATTAACTGAAATAATATGTCGTGTTAGATCGTCTCCAGACATTAAATGCATGTTAACTAATTTTACATACATATTGTCAATACATTTCTTCTGTGTCTCACATCGAATAAGCTTAAGCATCCGCTTAATAATAGACAACTTCTTAAAAAACAAATTTTTAGGAATCAAAAGAGTGCACAGAATAACAAATTATTTTGTCTAACACATAGCGAACTCATGCTAATATTATGGAAACAATTTAATTCTATTAGTAATTTATTTAACTAATAAAATTATGGTTTTAATATCTAATTAATTAGAAACTTATTTCTAATTTGATCATATTCGAATATGAATAATTCAAATTGAATTAAAAACTTATTTCTAATTTAAATTATGATTGAACTAATCAATTTATCTTAGTTTAATTAAAAACTAATTTCTAATAAAATTCATTTCTAATTTTAACTAAATAAATTAGTTTTGATTTTAATTCGAAAACATATGTCTAATTTTAATTCAATAAAAATAATACAATTAGAAAACTCATTTCTTACTTCTTCTTTCTTCTTTTGTTCTATCCTTCTCTCGTTACTTCTGTCTCTTGCTTACG
This sequence comes from Erythroxylum brevipes, assembly GCA_027479065.1. Lineage (NCBI taxonomy): Eukaryota > Viridiplantae > Streptophyta > Magnoliopsida > Malpighiales > Erythroxylaceae > Erythroxylum > Erythroxylum brevipes. The sequence goes on from JANIHY010000210.1 coordinate 60,576,580, forward strand.
AAAACATGTAACTCACATTGGTTCCGCAAATAGCAGAGTGCGTTTTTGATATTGTTAAATGTAATAAAAAAAAAGATTATTTATAGAGAGAGAAGTACCAAGAGGAACAAAAAATAATAAAACAAACACAAATCTTGTATATTCCAAGAAGACAACCATAGAAGACAACTTCTAATAATAGTTCAAAACTTGATGACAAATTCATATAATTATGCACACATAATTAATAGCCAAAGTTGAACATAATTCTTATATCTTGATATTAGCATGTAGAAACAATATACCAATGTTGGAAATAATTAAGATAAAACACAATTATAGAGATCATGTCAAACATGACCTATTTTATATGCATATAAAACAATGAAATTCGCACTTGAATTCTTGTTGTAGTTCTACTTATTAAAAAACTTTTGTTACCAGTTTTTACTGCAGAGATCTTCTTCTTTGTATAAACTTGATGGAAGAAGAATAATAAGTAAATACACACCGATCGATGTATCTGTTCATAACGTTTCGTTCATTATTGGTTTCATTTACAACCAATAAACTTAACTATCTTTGATAGTTATTTCAAGAACATTGACCATAAGTGTATATGAGTCATTATTGCCCATGCCTATAGTATAAGGACAGTTCCTGTGTAGCTATTTTATGCTCTTCTGCTGGTGATTGGTGCCTGCAAAGCACGAGATACGTTCATTTATCCATAGAAGGAGACCAAATGTCACAAACTCAATCTATCCAGTGTCTAGCAGTTAACAACAAAACCAATTATCAGATATGGATGGTATTGCTATTGACAAATGAAATTATAATTACTTTGATAAGGAGTACCCAGAAAACCTATACATATCTTTCTGAACAGAGAAAGAAGCATCACGCCCGAGCTATATCACTCTCTCGAATCAAGTCAGGAAAATCATGTCAATACATATAATGATCTATCAGAAGATGGGAGAGGGGTTTGATTGTCCCATTTGAGCATTTGTTCAGTATCAGCAATGGAATAGTCCATCTTGGCTTTTAGGCCTTTGGCAGTTGGGACTTCTTAACACTTTGTTTTTTCCTTCTCATCAGTAGCCTCCTCAGCATACCAATTCCTCCATGCTTTTTGGTAGGAACAATAGCCAGAGCCCCAGCTGGATTACTATCAGGTTTACGTGCCAACACATTAATAGCATGAGATGGATTTTGTGTATGTGTATCTTCTGTGGGAGATCTCAGAATAATTGCTTTAGCATTGTCTTCAGCCAGCATTTGATCGCGCAAGGAGAATCGCTTGATAAAGTTTCTGGTATTGATGGCGGTGCTTGTGGCATTAGTGGTCGTGAAAACCCTGTCTAGTAGTGCTACTTCCCTTGGTGAAGCTAGTGCCCTGAGCTGCTTTCCAAGGTTAAGGATGGTTTCTTGGCATTCTGCCAATTTTATAGAGGCTGATGTCATCTCCCAACCCTGTAAATTTCCATGCATTTTTTTATTCAGAATATAATTATATAATTCTGGTAATATTGTAATATTCAAAAGAACTTACATTGTGTGGTTGCGTTCCTTGCTCATCACGGTTCAGAGTTTCCATCTTTGCAACACTGAAATGTTACAGAAACATCACAAATCATTTCTATCAAGTAGTCTTCATCAGAGATTGCTTAGGAGACAAGAAGATGACAACCATTACCTTTCCACCTGGAGTTGAAGATCAAGACACGTTGCTTCTAGGTCTTCACAACAGTTGTTCTTATCCTCCAATTCTACTTCAAGTGATGACAACTTCTGCAAGAACTCATTCAACTTTGCTTTGGCAACTGTAAGCTGAGTGTCAAGATCTTCATTGATTGACTTTTGATTTTCAAATTGATCCTCAATTAGTCCCTTGGATTCTTTGAGAGAGTCAATTTCTGCTTTTAGGCTTTGGAGGCTTCTTTCTGATTCCTCAAGTTGCTTATTGAATACCTCAGTTTTATTGGTCGCAGACTGTAGCCTGTCTTCTACATCTCTTTTAGCAGATTCCATGTGTTTTAGATCTTCTTTCAGTCTCTTGTTTTCATCTTGCAGAAAAGACTTTGCACACTCTGTTTGGTTTGTGGTATGATCACGTGGAGAAGTTATTAAGCGCAACCAGGATGGCTGCTCTTTGGATAGACAAATTGGTTTTGATTGCACAGGTGCAACTCCAACTTGGTTTTCAGTTTCTGGTGAATTCCAAACAAAGTACTTACTGATCTTATCCCTTGCATTTGAAGCATCTTGCGGGGTTACAACGTTGTTCATGGTCCAGTCTAACGTAAGTAACAACTCCTCGGCAAAATCTTCAAGGCCTACTTTTCCATCCAACAGGCTCTTGCATATGTCAACAAATCGCTGTAGAACAGCATTAAGTTCACAATTTCTCCATTGGAAAACATGGACAAAGTAGTCTGAAGCTGCTGCTGATGGAGTGGAATTAGAATAATCGATGGCTGAAGAATTTATTACCATTTTTTCAACGAGCTGAACAATGCTGCAGATTGACTTACTCAGACTGGATGGACCACATGGCCGACTTGTTTTCATTGCAGTGTTGGCACTATTGGAAGCTTGGTTCGATGAGCAGTTTGTCAGGGACTTCAAAGGGATATGAGTTTTAAGAGTAGATTCTGTATGATGCCTTGACGTCCGAGTGGCGTCATCTTCCAGGACATTTGCATAATGTACATAACCCAATGCAATTTTAATGTCCTCAAGAAGCTCAATGAGACTTCGTTTTGAACTGCGCTGCTCTTTAAGCATTGCATTTAAAACATCCTGAATCCAGTCAAAAGGTTTGCCATTAGGAATATCTTTTGAGTGGATTTCCTGATTATCTTTGCCACAGCCAAAATCACTTTGCTCCGCTGGAACTAGTTCCTTACCAGCTGACGAAGGATGGTTATCATCGTCAGGAGGTGCTTCCACAGAAACTACAACTAGTTTCTCCATTTCAGCAAAATCATGCATTAAACTCATGTCCGGAAACTCAATGACTCTGCTTTCAGATGGACTCTTAGGTTTCCTATCTCTGAAAATCTCCAATTCCGATATTAGGGCATCAGCCCATGAATTTGAGGAGCTATCCCTATAAGAACTGCACACACCTAGACCTGGAATTGGATACAGTTCCTGGGATAATTGATCACCCTGAGTCAACTCCAGAGATCTCTGACCACCAGAAACGTCCAGAAGCTTAGTTTCAACTTGTGATAACCTTGAAGCTGCTCGGGAAAACATGATCCTCGAAGATTGAAGTTCAGCATTTTTTTTGGTTACTATTTCTCTTAGAGTTCTATTTTCTTGTTCCATACCACGTAACCTCTCAATCAGGCAATCTGTTTTCTTGACAGGAGTTTCAGAAAATCTTTCCATGGCCGTTTCCATAAGAATCAAATCTTTTGTAGGATTTTGCTTCCTTTTAAAATTCACTGGGTCCCGTCCGTGCATTTCAATTTCACTCTTGATCTTTTCTGTTGCAGCGAGACCTGGCAATCTCTTCTGCATCAAAGCGCGCAGTCTCTGGCATTCTGCTTCCAGTTTTGCCAATTTCTTCACACTCTCCAATTGTTGGCTGTGCGATGCATCGGCAAGCTGACGGGTATATTCAAGCTTCTCATTACGAACCTGAAGCTCCTTCTCTAGCATGTGAAACTCGTACTTCAGAAAAGCATTCTCCTTTTCAGTAGAATCTAATCTAGCCATTAAAGCGTTGAATTCTGCTACTGTTTGAGTTGCACGCCTACGTAGCTCTTCTACCAAGTTCTCTTTTACCAAGAGTGCGTTGCTTAGATTAGTGTTTTCAATAGCTAAATTGGCAAGATTTTTGCTCATCTCCATCAATCTGTCCTCTAGTTTTCTCTGTACCTTCTGAAATTCGCTTGATGCCTTTAAGAGAGCATCTTGCATCTTTGGGTCCTGTTCTTCCTGAAGAGAGGTAACGTGCAGCATGCACTGCTTGAATGCAGTGTCAGAATAAGATGAACTTTCATTTGTAGCTATACCCTTTTCGTCCTCTCCCTTGTTAACACTAAGAACTTCCTCTTCTGATTTTCCCTCGCCTATAAGGAAGTAATTAGCCAGAAGGAACATGATCACTCTAAAAAGGAGTAACAAAATGACTTGCATATTAAAAATGTTCGAAGGGCACGAGTGAATTACCTGCAATGGCTTCTTTTGATATCAAATCATACCTTGTCAGAGGATCAGCTTTGGAATGACTATCAAGGAGCACTGAAGCTAACTTCTCATTGAGATTCCTCAAATGTCTAGTTGGCCCAACTTCACATCCCCCTGGAAGCATTGATCCCTACAGTATGAAACAAGGATAAAGGATCTCATCATCGACTACAATTCTTTTCAGAGGAGCTTGTTGGGATGCAAAAGAGAAGCCTCCCTTACCTCTTCATCAATTGCTTTCACAGGTATGCCAAATTTGCTCGTCGTGACTATCGTCTTCTCCGAGGGTTTCTTCCTCCAAAGCCATGTCCTATTATCCATACTTCAACTTCTAGCGATACAAAAAAGTGAAAGCTGCAACCGATCAGTGAAGGACTAATCTTGCAGAAGTATAAACGGCATTAGCAAAAATTAAACTAGCAGTATATGACTTGAGCTTATCTTGTACTATCAAATTCCTATTGAACATCAATGTTTTTCATTAGATATTCTTGACTTGAAGGCGCTCAACACCTATCAATCACTTGATGGAAGACGACGGCAATAGGAATAAGGTGGGAAGGAATAAACAAGAGCTGGGAATGTCATCTCTTCTGTTAGCTGAAGAATACAACCACCCAGACGGACACAGAGAGATAAGGAAGCAAAAAAGTGCAATCGTAGCAATTCAACAGAATTCACCTCCCATCTTCAGTGGAGATGAAAGGAAAGTTAGAACTTAACTAGACTATCTAGTGAAAGAAATACAAATCAGAAACTGTCACTCATAGTCAATCAAATATTGACAAATTCCCGACCCTGATATTCAACTTCAAGATGGAGTATTGTCCACATAAGGCCAAATCATTTATGACGAACTACATGGTGAGCATTCATGAGCAACAGTTGAACCTGATAGCTATCAGTAAAGATGATTTCAAACGAAGATGCTAAACCATCACGGAAAGAAGGTGCTACTGTAGATGACACAACAAAAAGACCAACAAGAATCAGCCACAACCATAAACTCGGAGCAAAATCAACAAGCATCGTGGCCTCATACACAAGGAAATGCAGATAACACGCACGAAAACAAGCTGCAAAATCCTAGCTAGAAAGAGGGAATATGTGTACGGGGTGGTGAGTATGTACAGCTCTTACCTGGACACGAAGATCATTAACAACGACGTGGATCCTGCAACATCAATGATGCCAACAGGTTAACTTTAAGAGAGAGAGAATCGGACACGTATGTAGATACTCTCCTAGAACAAGGGCACCAAGCAAGGGGCTTGATTGATGAGGTGAGGTGGTGACAGTGAAGTGATGATACACAGAAACTCTCCAACTTAGCTTTATGTAACAAGACAAGGGAACTGTTAGGACAGTTTTGCATAGGATGCCACCGACAACTTACCTTAGGCTACTAATTATATGTGCATGAAAGTGACGGAGAGGTCCAGTAACGACCCCAGAAGTAGGAAAAAAGAGATGTTAAAGAGTCATCAACGGAACCAAATATAGACATCTATGGAGAGAAATTAGTGAAATATATATAAAAAAAAGACTCAGGGGGGTATGATTGTGTTTAAAGCAACGTTTAAATTCTCATCACCTCATGCGCTTGGGATTTGTTCTTCTACCTTTTCCTTTTTCTTTAAATTTTGCAAAGACAAACTTTTACCCTTCCCAATAAAACTTTGCAATACTTACACATGGACTTGAGAAAAAGTTGAAGAAAGGTCAATGCTACTTTTGACCTTTCTTTTATAATAATA
>JANIHY010000210.1:60582621-60596921 GCA_027479065.1 Erythroxylum brevipes
TATTAAAGGAATGAAAAGATGAAAAGATAAGTTACATGACGTATCATGGGTGATTTATCCCCGACTCATCCTCTATTAAGAAAGGGATACAACCTCTAGGTGGGTGCTCAAAAGTAGTGATACCTAAAGAGAGCTGGCCTACAAAATTTGTGAGTCAGTCAGTACTACGATTACCTTCGCGATAAATATGACGAATTAGAACAACCCAGTTGCGGGAAAGTAGTTCAGGGATGCCCAACACAAGAGGGTTTAACGAATTAGCCCGCACCTGTGGAGAAGAGAGTAGGTCGGTCACAATGTGCGAATCTACTTCCAAGACTATGTAGCTGTAGTCCAGAGATCAGGCAAGTTGAAGGCCCGAAAGCACTCCCTAAAATTTTGCCGTCAACAAGGAACATCTGTCAATGTTCTGGCCAAAGCCTCTCAGTCAATTGTCGGAGCTGTCGTGCAGTAGCCCTCCTACAGTGGCAGAGCTGCTGAAACCCTTGACTGCACCATCAGTATTAAGTGTTACCCAGCTTGGAGTAGGTTTACTCCATCCTACAGGAATGACTCGTCATGTGACTGCGGCCAGGTCCGATGTTGCCATGTAGCAGCCAAGTAGATGTGGTGAACATAGGTCAAAACGGGGTGCTCCGGTGAGGTCGGGTAAGAGAAGGAGGCGTCGAAGATGACCTGATTTCTCTAAGATCAAAGAAACCAGCATGCCGTGCCAAATATGATAGCCTAGTCGAGTCTTCCAAGCACCCGACGAGAGAGGAGGTTCGAAATAAGTCAGTCTTCGTGGTCCGTGAAAAAGAAGGCGGCTGTGATGATCTGGGAGGGAAATCGTCACCATAAGGAGCGTGCTTTGGAGCAGTCTCTCATCACGTGGAGAGAAGATTCCTCTTGGTGATAATGGTAGTAAGTATTGTCCAAAGTGAAACCTCGGTGTACTTGCTATTGATTAGTGAGTAGGTTATTATACAAGAGTAACCAAAAGAAAGCCCCAATGTGAGGAGGACCCTGCCACTTCCAAATAGTACGCTAGGGGGTAGAATGCGGAGTGATATCGGATTGCAAGATTATGGTATAGGCAGAAGACGTCGTAAAGTGGCCATCCTCCGTACGTCCCCAAATGAGTTTGTCTGGCCTGAGGGTCCATGTTTTGAAAACCGGATCGGACCAGCCGGTTCGATCGGTGATAGATTGGTTATCCGGTCCGGTTCACTCTTAAAAATCGGTTCTCAATTGAACCAGTGAGAACCGGTCAAAACCAGTCAATTGTCCGGTCGAATCAGGCTGGTTCAATAAATTTTTTATTTTTTATTTTATTTTTTGTATATTTTTGTATTTTTTAATATTATTAATATTATATATAATTAAATATAATTATTGAATAATTATGATGTGTTCGACTGATGATTGAACCGGTCAAACCGATGACCAGTAAAGCTTCCGATTCAATGATCGGTTCGGGTTTCAAAACACGGCCGAGAGCTGATGGTAATATTATTATATTATTATTATTATTAGCAAGTAGGAACGAAACTACTCATCCCAAATTCCAGAAATGCCCCTACACCTTACCCCTCTCTCTCTTCTATTCGTTTTCGATTAAAATTTTTTCCCCAATCCAAACGCTCGCCTCACAGACCTAACCCACCGGGTCAACCCGCCTTTCTCCGATGGAGATCGCCTCCGACCACCACGGAGATAACGCCGACGGAATGAATTCACCGTCTGCTGCGTTGTTGAACCTCGATTCGATTGAGGAGGAGGAGAGTAGAGGGGCGAGGTATGACGAAGACGACGATGAGGAGGAGGAGGACGTGTGCAGGATCTGCCGGAATCCGGGGGAAGACGAGAATCCGTTGAGGTATCCGTGTGCGTGTAGCGGGAGTATCAAGTTTGTTCATCAAGATTGCCTCCTCCAGTGGCTTAATCACAGCAACGCTCGTCAATGCGAGGTCTCGCTGGTTATATTATTTGATTTAGGATTTGAAGAGATTCCAATTCGCTCTCTCTTTTTTTTTGTTATTTGCGTTTCTGTTATTATCTTAACAAATTAAATTGTGGTTTGATGTGATCCTGTCACAAAAAAATTGTGAGGATTTTGCGTTTCTTTTTAATGTACTTTGGCTTATATTTGAGGGAGTTTCATCTAATTTTGATTCATGAAGACCTATTCAAAACTTGTGCAATTTGCATGTGGCAACAATAAACATGCTCTGGATATGTTCGGCTCACTGAGAATTTAAGTATAAAGATCATAGTTTAGGAATGAACGGTTGTAGGATACAAGTTGTCATGCGTGCCATTTTTTACTTCACTGGATAAAGCACAATAACAAAACCTATTTGCGCTGGAACTTGCTTGATTTAGTTTTAAATGTTTTACAGGTTTGCAAACATGCGTTTTCTTTCTCACCTGTTTATGCTGAGAATGCCCCTGCAAGGCTTCCTTTTCAGGAGTTTGTAGTTGGGATGGCAATGAAGGCTTGCCATGTTCTGCAATTCTTTTTGCGCCTGAGTTTTGTGCTCTCTGTTTGGCTCCTTATTATACCATTTATAACATTTTGGATATGGCGTCTGGCTTTCATAAGGAGTTTTGGCGAGGCTCATAGGTTATTCTTAAGTCACATCTCTACTACAGTTATCCTCACTGATTGTCTACATGGGTTCCTACTCTCGGCAAGCATTGTTTTCATTTTTCTTGGTGCAACTTCTCTGAGAGATTATTTTAGACACTTGAGAGAACTTGGAGGACAGGATGCTGAGAGAGAAGATGAAGGAGACAGAAATGGTGCCCATGCTGCAAGGCGATTGCCAGCACAAGGCAATAGGAATTTTGCTGGCGAAGCAAATGCTGATGATGCTATGGGAGCACAAGGAATGGCTGGAGCTGGACAAATCATCCGAAGGAATGCAGAAAATGTTGCTGCACGGTGGGAGATGCAGGCAGCTCGTCTTGAAGCTCATGTTGAACAGATGTTTGATGGTCTAGATGATGCTGATGGTGCAGAGGATGTGCCCTTTGATGAGCTTGTTGGCATGCAGGGGCCTGTTTTCCATTTGGTCGAAAATGCATTTACTGTAAGTACAATTTGTTCTTTTGATGTCTTTTGTTGTTGCCTTCTGCTTAACCATTAATGTTCTATTTTGTTGGTGTCTGAAATGGTCACTGTTTATTTTGCATGTATTTGCGTTACTTATTTTTGATATTTATATGAATATTACATCTTGGTTCTTTTATGTACTTCTTAAGTGATTGCACATCCATATCAAATTTCATAAAATGTTTTGAGGAAATAAGATGATAGGTTAAACAATTCAGAATTCCGTTTTATTCTATTGGGGATTTCTTATCAATCATGGTTTTCTTGCTTTGCAGGTTCTGGCAAGCAACATGATATTCCTGGGTGTTGTGATCTTTGTACCATTTTCTCTAGGGCGGATTATACTATATTATATATCTTGGCTTTTCTTTTCTGCAAGTGGTCCTGTGCTGTCAACTGTTATGCCACTTACAGATACTGCCCTTTCCTTAGCAAACATCACATTGAAAAATGCCCTAACTGCTGTCGCAAATTTAACGTCTGAAGGACAGGATGGACTACTAGGCCAGGTTGTAGATGTTATAAAAGTAAATGCAAGTGGAATGGAGGGCCCAAGCAATATAAGCTCTACACTTGCTACAGATCTCTTGAATGTAGCAAGTATTGGCACATCACGACTTTCTGATGTTGTAACTCTTGCTATTGGATATATGTTCATATTCTCCCTCGTCTTCTTCTACCTTGGAATTGTTGCTTTGATTCGATACACAAGAGGTGAGCCTTTGACCATGGGAAGGTTTTATGGTATTGCTTCTATAGTAGAGACAGTTCCATCTTTGTTGAGGCAGTTCTTGGCGGCAATGAGGCATTTGATGACTATGATTAAGGTTGCCTTCCTTCTGGTGATTGAACTTGGGGTGTTCCCTTTAATGTGTGGATGGTGGCTGGATGTTTGTACCATCCTGATGTTTGGAAAAACTATGGCGCAAAGAGTTCAGTTCTTCTCAATCTCTCCTTTAGCCAGCTCACTGGTTCATTGGGTTGTTGGAATTGTTTATATGCTACAAATAAGCATCTTTGTCAGCCTACTCCGTGGGGTATTATTCTTAAACTCCTTGGCCATGGTGTTTCATAGAATCTATACATTCTTTGATTCTACTAGTTTGACAATCTCTGCTGCTTGTAGGTCCTCCGTAATGGAGTTCTGTATTTTCTTCGAGATCCGGCTGATCCTAACTACAATCCGTTCCGTGATTTAATTGATGATCCTGTGCACAAGCATGCCCGCAGGGTTCTGCTATCTGTTGCAGTTTATGGAAGCTTAATTGTGATGCTGGTATTCTTACCTGTCAAACTTGCTATGCGAATGGCACCCTTAATTTTCCCATTGGACATCTCGTAAGCTTGGTTTCATTCACTATTTTTTGCCATCTGGTGTTAATGAGATGATTTGTTGTCATAGTTTGATGATTTATTGTCATAGTTTGTTAACATGCATGGTTACTTTTTCTTTCAGGGTATCTGATCCATTCACAGAAATTCCAGCTGACATGCTTCTTTTCCAAATCTGCATTCCATTTGCCATTGAGCATTTCAAGCTGCGGACCACAATCAAGTCCCTTCTTCGCTACTGGTTTACAGCAGTTGGATGGGGACTTGGTTTAACTGATTTCTTACTTCCTAGACCTGAGGACAATGGCGGCCAGGACATCGCTAATGGTGAGCCAGGAAGGCAGGACAGACCACCAGCTGTACAACATGGTGGACAAGATAGGGAACTAGTAGCACTTGCAACCGGTGATAATCCTGACATAGATTTTCTCACAGCTGCAGGTTCTAATGCTGCAGAGGAGTATGATGCTGATGAACAGTTAGACTCGGAGTATGTTTTCAAATAATAAGTCCAGTCAGTGTTGTCATTATTTGCAAAGATTGCATGTTATTCTTTTTCCACTTCAGCATTGTTTTAAGGTTTACAATCAAAATATGATTGCCGCATAATAATGTTAAAATTGTATTTTAGCAGGTACAGCTTTGTTCTTCGCATTGTCCTCTTGTTGATAATAGCTTGGATGACTCTTCTTGTCTTTAACTCTGCCTTGATAGTTGTACCCATATCCCTTGGGCGTGCTCTTTTCAATGGTATTCCTCTTCTTCCAATAACTCATGGCGTTAAGTGCAATGGTAAGACGGTTTATATAATTTTGTAGAGATAGAACACGCTTTCTTGATTGTGTGAGATTGCTGATTGTCATTTTCTTTGTTAGATCTATATGCTTTTATTATTGGAAGCTATGTCATTTGGACCACTTTAGCTGGAGCTAGATATTCTATTGAACATATCAGAACAAAGAGGGCAGCAGTTCTGTTTGCCCAAATCTGGAAGTGGTGTGGAATTGTTCTAAAGAGCTCTGCACTGTTGTCAATATGGGTAGAGTCCCTATCTCATTCCGTTTGTCAGGTCTCTATATGATAAAGTGTCCTTTCCACTGAATACGCTTTTGAGTAATTATTGGAACCTTTTTCTTTCCAGATTTTTGTCATTCCAGTATTGATTGGGCTGCTCTTTGAGCTTTTGGTGATTGTGCCAATGCGGGTACCTGTGGATGAAAGCCCAGTTTTCCTTCTCTATCAGGACTGGGCCTTGGGATTTATCTTTCTTAAGATATGGACTAGACTGGTGAGTTCTCAAACAATATGCATATCTTCCTTCTCTATGCCCTTGTATGAAACAAAGGTATCTCAAATATAATCACACCTGAAAATTTTGAGCTTCAACCAAACTAGCAGCTATGTTTTATTAATGCATTTGACAAAATAGAGCTCCCTATAGCAAGAAATGGAACTACAGTCTGAATTTTTGATTTGTTTATCTGCGGTCTTCATAACATTCCATAAAGTTTAATGAAAAAGCATTTATGATATTTCTGTATCTAGGCCGTAGTTATGCATGAACTAATAGGGATCCTTTTCAATGGCATGAAGAATGTTAAGACCTGGAAATGATCAATAAGTACGTTTGTGAATTATTTTGGCTTTGTATTAGATATTGAAAATACTGGTTGATAGAGATTGAGGGTAATAATGAGACTTACAAGAGGTAAAGCTTAATCATTTATGGGAAGTAAAAGATTTTCTTTCTTGATCTTACTGCTTGTGAACAGGCTATGTTGGATCATATGATGCCATTGGTTGATGAAAGTTGGCGGATAAAATTTGAGAGGGTGCGAGAAGATGGTTTCTCAAGGCTGCAAGGCCTTTGGGTACTGCGGGAGATTGTTTTCCCAATTATAGTAAAACTGTTAACAGCGCTGTGTGTGCCCTACGTCTTAGCAAGAGGAGTATTTCCTGTTTTTGGATACCCACTAGTCGTGAATTCTGCTGTATATCGATTTGCATGGTTGGGGTGCCTTTGCTTCAGCGTGGTATACTTCTGTGCCAAAAGATTTCATGTCTGGTTCACCAACCTTCACAACTCAATACGCGACGACCGATATCTCATCGGTCGCAGGCTTCATAACTTTGGAGAAGATGCCGAACAGAAGCAAAATGAGGCTGCAACTTCCTTTGATACGCATAATTCAACTGGTTTTATTCGACATGATAGGGAAGGTGATGTTGGGATAAGGTTGAGGCATGCAAACCGTCAGGATGGTTGAATGTTTTAGGAGGGCTTTAATCATTGTTGAGGTCCTTGCCAAGTGAAGGATGCCTAGGCATCAACTTATGAGTAGGTTGTACCATTGAAAGGTTTTCATAATCGTGATTCTAGTTGTAGTTTTTCGTAATCTTGTGCATACTATATAGGAAGATGGGCAATAAGAAGACTAGTCACCCATACTCGGTTGTTCTAGCCCTCTCTACACTTAAAAAACCATGACTCATGACTAATGCTGAAGCTAATTCGCTTTGTTTCTGCTTTCTAGCACCCAACCCTAAGTACTTTGGGTTGCTACTCCATGTATATTGATTCTTCTTTATGTTGTGGGTATTAATCATCCGAGTCCATCGAGTCTAAATGAAGGTCTTCTTACGTATACAAACTCCTGAATTATGCAATGCGTCACATTACCCTGCACCCTTAAATTTTGATACTAAATTTAGTTGGTCACAAATAAAAACTGGTAATTTGTTAATTTTTTTTAACATTGTACCCACCATCAACTTGAAACGACGACATAAATCTACATTCACCATAACAAAATCTAAGCATTAAAGTTTCTCCAAACTTAACTTTGAATAAACAATCACAATCAACCAAAAACACGTAGCTACCAAGTGAAATCAAATCTAAAGGAAGTATAGAAGCCGCATCCGAAATGGTTAAAAATCCTGTCTTAAATACTCTGCTCACGCTCAACCCAACCTAAGTAACAAGGTTGTCATTCAATGACAAGGATGCCAATTGATCAGCTGTGCCACCAGCCTGCTGCTGCTGAACACTCCTCAGAACCTCCATTGCCTCTGCAACCTTTGCTCTGAGAGCCTCTGGTGACTCCAGTAAGTGCAAAACTTCAGTCTGATCCATCTCCAGAAGCATACCAGTTACCTTAGCAGCCGCATCAGGTTCCACCTGTTCTACTAGAGGGTAAAGATTCTCACCCAGCATCTACAATTACAACCACAAGTTAAATTTTAGATTTCAATTTAATGAATATGACAAGACTGCAGATGCACACACATTCAAACAGACAACATATAAATTGATAAAGTTCTATCAATCTACCTGAAAACTAAAAATATATAACAAAGTTAAAGCCTACCGTTCTCTGTTGATCCGGAGTAGCATTTGCAAGGGCAGAAGCCAAAGCTCCTATCGGAACAGGTTGAGACAATGCTGTATCCCGCATCGGCATACCAGCCATATCATATGGAACAGGGAGCATGCCACCAGCAACACCAGTCATTGGAACATCAGGCAAGCCACGTCCAGGAGGATAGCGATAAACACGTCCTCTTGGAACCATCTGACATTTGACCAAGTAATTAGGTAACGATATCACGATTATAGAAATAAAATCATAAAAAATTTGAATTAAAGGGATACTCCCAACCTGCTGTTGCATTATTGGGATTGGCTGCTGAGATTGCTGAGCAGCTCCTGCCCGACGGCCACCAGGACGTGGCCCCTGCTGTCCCTGCTGGACCATTGGCACAAAGAAGTTTGGCATAGGAGCTGCACCAGGCCTCATACCAGGTACAAGCTGCTGTTGATACCCGAATCCAGGCTAAGAACGGTTGATTCATTAGGTATTTTGATTACAAGTTTGCACTTATGATGTGGTTAATGTGAAATACTCAAAAGAAAACTACATGATAAATACATATCGAAGATTAAAATTTGTTCAATAAAGAGTTACCTGGGGAGGCATCATAGCAGGTGGTGCTTGTCCATAGAATATTTGCTGTCCTAACCCTGGACCACCAGGGGGGTAAATTGGCATTCGAGGAGCTACTGAAGGTCCCATTGCAACTGGCCGCATTTGAGAAAATTGAGCCTGTATAAGAAGAAAAGATATATAAGCACTAATTAATATACAAATTGAGCCTGTATAGGAAGAAAAGATATATGGAGCACCACTTAATACAAAAAGGGATGACATTTTGAGAAAATAAGTACAAGAACTTAACAAAGGTGTGTCAGCTTGATGTGGAGAGTGCGCGAGACAGAGGATAAGAGGAAGGAAGTAAGTTAAACCTCTCTTGTCTATGGTTTGGAGTATAAGTACCTTGTTGCCAATTATTAAAAAAAAAGAAGCCTAAACATAGATTTGTCACATGGTTTATAACCTATTGGGATGGAGATACCTGCAGCCTGGCTCTTCTATCTTCCTTTCGCTGTGCAGGTGCAACATACAAAGGTTTGCTAACAATCATTTTGCCATTCATCTCCAAAAGCTATCAAAACAATCACAAACATGTTAAGGACAAAGAATGCTCTCCATATGCATATGTGAAATCCCATAACCTCAACTTACAGCTCTAGATGCCTCTTCGGGGGTTGAGAATGCAACAAACCCAGAACCTCTACTTATCCCATTTGGGTCACGCATCACCTAATCACCAAAAAAACATGTTTACAAGCAGTAGAATCTCCAAGGCTGATGATGTTAGGTGCTCACTATTCAAAAGATGATGCTAATTACCTTGCAGGATGTGATTGTACCAAAAGGAGAAAACAGCTCCTTAAGCTTATCGTCACCTATGTTATCATCTAGATTTTTAATGTACAAGTTTGCCCCTTGAAATTTGTCAGCTGCCTCCTTCATACTCTGCTCAAATTTGAGTTTTAGTTCAACTTCCCTTTCAGATTTTTTCTGGGCTTTCCCAACATACCACTCTTTATCATCAAATTTCTTTCCATTAAGAGCCTCAACAGCTCTAGCAGCATCATCGGCATTCTCAAAGTTGACAAATCCAAAGCACTTGGATTTTCCATCTACATCCCTCATCACAACAGCACTGGTTATTGTTCCAAATTCACCAAAAGTTTTCTTCAATTCATCTTCAGTGGTTGCTTCTGAAAGATTCTTTATGAATACATTATTGAATTTTGTCTTGTCAATGGCAGTTTCTCTTTCTTGCTTGCGAAGGAATGGTCCCACAAAAACTTGCTTATCATTTAGCAGCATACCATTCAATTTCTCAATGGCTTTCTGAGCTGCTTCTTCAGTTTCAAACTGTACAAATCCATAGCCCTTTGATTGGCCAGAAGAATCTGTAGCTACTTTGCAAGATAGTATATTCCCAAAAGCCGAAAAAGTATCATGTAATGCTTTGTGGTCAATAGCCTTATCTAGATTCTGTCATATTTGAGAAAATTCTAAGTTAGAGATATGAAGGCATGGAAACTTAAAATACATAAATGTAATGCCACTACAAAAGCACCCAATAGCAAAAATGGCTACCTTAATAAATATATTTCCAGCACCACTCTTGCGAAGACTTGGGTCACGATGTGAATACATGATCCTTATGGGCTTCCCATTAAGAGGAGTGAAATTAAGCACATCCAATGCTCTTGCAGCTGTCAACAGATGCAAGAAAGGGTAGGAGATACAGAGACAGACATTAGTGAAGAAAGGGGCAACGTTACCGAAAAACAAAAACACAATTATGATGCTGAAAATAATTGATGGGCGAGAGAGTGTACACATTGCTCATCCACCAAATTGATCAACCGGCAAGCCTTTCAACTTCAATTTCTTATGATCACTAACAACTTAATAATAAATCAATTCTAGGAAAAAAGATTCTAGCTTTGGCAAATCTTTCTAAATTTCAGAAACTGGAAATTCACAACCAATTATGATTACACTGATTATGAAGCAAGTAATGAAACTGGTAAAAGATAACCTAAACCTGTCAACCAATCAGTAGCATAGTATCCATAGCATTAAATAACCTACTGTTTAACCAGGATAGCATGCAACAATTACAATCAGTTGGTTGCCAGTTGCCAGTTGCCACATTCATGAAATAATAATTTAGCTAAAGGTTGAATTTCAGAAGAACACCGAGGGTTTCAAGAACAAGGTTTCCCAGTTGACATTAGTTTAGACCTAATGTGCTGAACACGTTTGCAGCCAAAAATGACTCAAATTGACACTCCCTACATCACTTCCCTCACCCACCGTATAACCGTGGATCACAAAAATGGTCAAAGAATACAAAACTGTGGAAGCAGTACAATCCAAGCTTGAGGCGTTGTCGCTCTTACACAAAATTGTAACTCCCAGACAATCTCACAGTTTATCACCAAAATTAACAATAGATATCAGTGTTTAAACAATTAAACCCACTAATCAAACAACATAAATTCACTACTTTATGTAATCCACCAAACTAGTTGCTTCTACATTTTTTAATGTGTTATTCTAAATTAACACAATTTCTCCAACAGAATAATGAATACAGGTTTAACAGTTACCCAGAAGCTAAAAAGGTCTAAACTTTAACACAAACTATAACCTTACCATCCTGAGGATTGCTGTAGTTAACGTATCCGTAACCAAGCGATCTACGGGTCGTCAAGTCCCTGCAAACCCTAACGGAGACTACCTGCGCCACCTGGTTAAATACGTCGTACAGCTGCGAATCGTTAACGTTCACGTCCAGATCGCCGACGTAGAGCGACGTCGTAACAAACTGCGGGTTGGCGGCTCCGCCGTTCACGCCCTGAGACTGAGCCGGTACTTGAACCTGGGCCATAATATTCTTTTCCCCAAAAGCCACGAACTTTTTTAATTTTTTCTATATTGTCTTCCCTCTCCTCGTATTATTAACAAAGTTAGGCTCCACCCAGATATCCTAACACAACCAACAACGGAAACTGATACCCACGGAAAGTGTTCGATGAAAGGCCTAGGATACGTAAAAATTTGAGCGCTTTATCTTCCTCCTCTAATTCTTAATTTTTTTTCTTCTGTTTTCTGATAAGAGAGGAGAGGGAAGGCGGAATAATATAAACTAATTTTGGCCGCCGGTGGCAAAAGGGCGGCGCGTGAGCTACGTCAGAGACGGAGAGAGAAAGAAAGGGGCGGGTAAGGGGCAGAGAGAGACTGCACTCGAAAACAAGGAGGTCGGTAGGGGCACTTGTGGGAGGATATAGAGGAGAATAATAAAACCCTAAACGATTATGCTGGTGATTATGATGTTGGCGAGATTTGTACGCCGTTGGATTTGGGTGCGAGTTAGTGGATCCCAGTGGACCAAGTCAAGAGTAGTTAATCAGAGGTAACTTACATATGAAGTTATGCACACGTGATGTAAGAGCGCGTGGTTTGGTTCTGTTCTCTTTTTAAGTTAAGAGCTTTAACTCTGTATGTCACTTGTTCTACTAGGACTCGTACGTAATAAATTTTATACAAAAATATATATTTTTATCAACAATTATGTCATTTTATTAATTTAATATATTATATAATATTTTTGCGAGGAGCTTTTACTTTTTTCATTTAAAATATTAATAAAGAACATTGGTGATAAACTTTTTTTCATGTACAATTACATTAATTGAGAATTAATAAATTAATTTGCATTTTGATGCCCCAAACCCGAGGGTCATCCTTTCTTCTAAAACTTCTGGTTTTCTTTTTTCCGATACTTACTACAAATGCACCTAATGTTACAGCTATCAATTGATATTGTATCGGCTAAAAAAATGGTACAGTACCCATGAATTTATTATCAAATTTAATTGTATTTTTCTAAATTTTTAAGATTAAATTGAATTTATTTAAAAAATAAACCTAAAGCATACCAGGCACGCCTCAAGTTGCCCAGATTGATTAAGCCTCAGTTCTTATTTTTTAAAAAAATTTAGGCCTTAAGTTGATTTAGGATCTGCTGCATAGGCCCGACCTGAGGCCCAACAAGCAATAATAAAATGATGTTATTTTGCCATTTTAATTTTAAAAAAAATGTTGTAGGTCTAGTTGAGTTAGGCTTGGGCTCGACTTGGGCTCGCTCCCTTAGGTCAATAGCCCTCTACTTTGCCTCCCTTTACCTGAATGCCTCCCTAGGTCATCGTCTCACCATTTATAGGCCCGCCATCATTGACCTCACTACACGCAGAATCTCACAATTCTGTTGCACCACACTAAAGATGTAGTTTACCATATCAGGCAATACTAGCCAAAAAACCATACGATAACCACTCATTTCATACTGTTGGATGGTGCTACCTAGTGCCAGCCAGTATCAAAATACTGATGAAATATCAGGATTGGAATACAATTTTTAAAATATATTGGATTAAATTGTAAATTTGAGAAAAACCCTAACTATTTAATCCACCATCTAAAGATGGTAATGGGTCGTGCTGTATCTTAAACCAACATGTACTACATTAAGGAATGGTGTAATCCTAAAACATGTAGGTAAATAACTTAGCACATATGGAATACTAATAGTATGATTTTGCTATTAATCCTTGTTGAGGATTTAATGTTAAAGTTTTAGAGAATGTTAAAATCATATAGATGACAAAATGTATTGACATTTTGAGTTGATTAATATTTCATAAACTTTGATAAGAACATGTAAGATATATGTCAACGTCATGATAAAAATATTTCTTGAAGTAGAATTGAAGGTATAGTACCCTGATGAAGTTATTTAACTCAATTTAGCCTATTAAAAACATAAACTTGGACTTCAATTAAAGGCTTTGCTATTAAAATGATAATAGTTATCGTTAGAAAAAATGATTGCATGACTTTTCTTACCTATGCAAAATATGATAGAGGTTATATATATTTCTAGTTAATGCTTATGAGTATTTGATATTGAATTTAGATTTAACATTATTATAATGTTTAATACACGATAAGAAATAGAATATTAAGGAAAAGTAGTTGATCCAAGTTTATACAAATAGTGACATGTGTTACATCAAAAGAGACTTATACTTACATAAGTGGCAAGAATACAAAGTTAGATAGTCAATATTGTCTTTTTATTTCATGTTTGTTAAATCCAAATAACGAGAATAAAAAAGTTGTGGGCAAGGATATATGTATCCTTTTTATTATGAATTATATGAAGCTTATGAAATTATTGGGTTGAAGAATAACGCGAAAGGATGTTGATGGTATTAAATTGTTAAATTTATATATTTGATTTATTTGATGGAATAATAATTTATAAAAGGACGATTCTTATATTTCATCAAGATTACTAATGACTTTATGTGATACTGTCATATGTATTAAATGAAATATTGATTTAAATTTTTTTAAAAGTTTAAAGTTTTAATTTGAGTATAAATTAAACATTAAGAATATTGAAGCACTTCGATGAGATTGTTATGGTAATATTTAAATTTTATAGTTATCTATAAGGAATGAGATTCTTTGATGAATATCTCTATAATTAAATTCATAAAAGTATGTTTGTACATAAGGAGGAATATACAATATGAGAAATTATATAATTCAATATTTATTTCTTCTATAGTGATGCTTAGTACAATGATGTAATTACAATAGGTCCAATTAGATTAATTCACAAGATTTTATATTACATATGAAATGCTAAGACTTTGAAAAAGTTAAAGGTAATAATTTAAGGATATGATGCTTAGTTGAAGCATGCTTTATGAAACTAAGTTTAAAACTAAATTTGATAATAATGAATTATGAGATATCCAAAAGGTTGGATATAATCTTACAGACCTATTGAACAACTTATTTGTTTTAATGTATACTTATTAGAGAATGATTTTCAAGATAAGTTGTGAGAGTAAGATGAAATTTGAAAG
>JANIHY010000210.1:60958199-60969439 GCA_027479065.1 Erythroxylum brevipes
TTTTTGAAGCCAAAACCATTCAAAGAATGGAACTTTTGGTGTTGTCTTCACTTAAATGGAAGATGCATCCAGTTACTGCTTTATCTTTTCTCGATCACATCATTAGGAGGCTTGGTTTAAAGAAGCATCTTCATTGGGAGTTTCTTAGGAGATGTGAACGTATTCTACTCTCCGTAGTTTCTGGTAACTTCCCCCCATTACAATATCTTTACTTGACCAAAAACTTCATAGACTTTCTCGATAAGAACAAAGTGGGATAGAAAAGATGCCGCTTTGACAGGTTTATCTGATGCTTTTCCGTTTCTTTTTTATTGTGTTTTTGCAGATTCAAAATCATCTGAGTACCCTCCTTCTGTGTTAGCGACGGCTATAATGATGCACGTCGTAGACCAAGTTGAACCCTCGAGTTCCATTGACTGTGGATACCAGCTGCTGCGTGTTCTAAGAATAAGCGAGGTTTGTGTAATTTAATGGAGTTTTAATTAACTCATGATTGCATTTACAATTGCAGCAGCTTAACAGCTTTGCCACTGCACTTGGTAGCAGGAAAAAGTGAACGACTGTTACAGACTGATTCTGGAGTTGAACTTGTCAAAGACTAGGCCCGGTTCTTGTAGCAACAATTCTCAAAAACGCAAGTACGAGGCGGTTCCTAGTAGCCCTAGTGGTGTGATTGATGCTGTTTTTAGCTGTGACAGCTCAAACGATTCTTGGGCACCGGGCTCGTCAGTTTCTTCGTCGCCAAAGCCTATCATTAAGAAGAGCAGAAGCCATGACCCCTTGGTCACCGTTGGTAGCCCCAGTTGACGATCTCTAGCCTAGTCTAGTCTCCTCCAATATGTTTGTCATTTACAATGTTTTATGTCTCCTCACGTTACCTTTCAATATTCGAAGATTGCCCTTTAGGCCTTTTCTTGGTTCCTTATGGATGAAATTTTGGAAGAGGAAAAGATGAGAGGGTCATTTCATCTTCGGCATTTGTGCTCCTTTCTTTATTTCAAAAGGTGGAATTGTTCACCTTAAACGCCTTCACACTCCGACTCGACAAAATAGTAATGATTTGCATTTGTGTTCACCTTAAACGCCTTCACACTCCGACTCGACAAAATAGTAATGATCTGCATTTGTGCCCCTTTCTCTTCCTTGTACGAGTCTCTATCTGCCAAGAGCATACTTTTGTTTTGTATGAACAATCTTCCTCCTATAATAATAATATTCATGAAATAAATTTAAAGAATTTTTGTGTTTCTATGATTTTAACTTCTACGCAGTTCCATGATTCTCGCTGATTATAAACGAAATGACAGACATATTAAATGCTACTGGTACAAAACTTACCATACATCATTTCAGCTGGACGCAATATCATGATCACTGTAGTAGATTTGGTACCACATTAAATTTTGATATGGAATAGGTTAATATTAAATACTATTTTTGATAATTTTTTAAATTTATAAAATAATTCTTAAGTTAAAAAAAAAATAGTAAAATAATCTTTTAGTATAATTTAAACCAATCTTATCTCAAATTTGAGGTATTTTAGTTTTCATTTTAACATATTTTTAGTATTTTTTAGAAAAAATATAATTATTATTCACTATATGAATTTGAATATTATATTATTAATAATAATAAGAGATATTGATGGTGAAGAAGAGAGAGTGTGAGATTGTAAGAGAAAAAATAAAGAGAGGAAGAAGAAGGTACTCGGTGGGGTAGGGCGGGGTTTTTTTAATTTTCATTTTTTATATGAATGCCTCTCGCTTTTTTTAAATTTCAGATATCGCCTAGTGTATAGTTAGTATTTCAAATACCGATTGATAGTAGGCAAAACAGGTTGGTATAGGTCAACATTTGGATCCAATACCAAAACATTTTTTTATATCTTTTTTTGGCTAGTACGGTATAAAATTCATCACACTAGTTGGACGTAAGATTTTTTATGAAATAAAATAGAATGTAATGATTTATAATGTAATGTAATTTAAATAAATATAATATTAGAAAATTGTTGTTTGGGATGGATGAAAGAGTGCATAATATAATACTATAAAATATTGTTTAAAAGAAAGATTCATAATGTAATATAGTAAAATATTGTTTATTATTTTATATTCTATCCTAAACTTTTAAATTAGAGGTAACTTAATTTTATTATATATGATATAATAAGATGTAATGTGAAACCCTCTTCTTTCATCTTATTTTATTTTATTCTAATATAAATCATCCTTTATAAAATAATATTATATTACATTTCATTCCATCTCATTAATGATTTTTCAACTATCACTAAATTTGGTTCCAAAAAGTTTTTTTGTATGCATGTAAAAATAGTAAAAAGTTGTCCATAATTTTGTGCTTGATTTTCTTTTTGCGTAAGAAATAAAGTCGGGATTATAATTGAAAGACAACTAATTGCATTACATCCACTTTTAATTGAGTGTGATGCATTATAAGGTTCCAATAATTATTAATTCCCACGGTTGATTTGATGAGATTAATACCATAATCTTCCTAGGTTAAACGTATCGAAAAATTAAATAGGTTGGTATGAGTAGTTCAGTACTCTCATTCTTTAATCAGAGGTCTCGAGTTCGAGTCCTAAGAATGGAAAAATCTGTTTGGCTAATACTTTATCCCTTACGGGTTGACTCGACACAAACGAGAATTAGTCTAAAAATAGATAACTTAAAGACATCTTCTCATAAGTTAAAACCCTCCTAAAATACTTTATAAGCTAAAAAAAAAAACGTATGGAAAAGTTGGAGTGCCCACTACACCAGTATACTACATGTTGCTCACTTCTTTTTTCGGTCATGGTATGTTGAAATTGTAGCTTGGATTTGGTAAACTAAACGTTTCTCGCTAACACATGCTTTTTGTCCACATCTCCCTTTCTTAATATAAATCCCAGGGCAAGCAACGACAATCTACAAGCAAACACATTAAAAAAAAGTCAGCCCTGAAAAGGAAATTCATTAGAAATAAAGAGCTCAAACAAGATAATGGGAGACAAAATTCTCTCATATGATGGGGAAGTCGTCTTTGGTCCTCTGTTTTCTTCTCTACCTAAAAGGTTGATGGAAGGCTATTGCCTAGCGGTCCTGAACAGCTTACAGCTTGCTCCTAAGATATTGAAGTCGACTCACCAATAATTATAGAATAACATGATCATGGTCGAAGTCTCTTTAAAACTCCTGTTATCGTGGCATGGTATCACGTGAATCTAAATTTAGACCAGAAACGAAACCTTCTTCCTCTTACTGGTCGACACTTCTTTTGCATACAGCTGTAAAGCTCCAAAGACAACATATATATATATATATATATAGAGGGCCATGTAGACGTGTGGCCCTCTCTGTCCAAGAGAAGCACTGGTGAAATATGCATTTCTTCTCCTTCAGCACACAGTAAGGTTTCTGCTAAATATTTTGATACCTTGGTACTTGATCAATTTCTCTGACCTGTTAAATAGGAATAAAAAAGAAGCTCACCCTCCGATGCTGAAGTGTCATGTACCTTAGATATGATTGTAACTTGTAAGTAGTATCAGCGATTTGGATGATATTGCCTTGGACCAAATCCTTAAATTTTGAATAGTCAAGCGTAAAATGAACAACTTTGGTTTGTCCCTGAACCTTATCAGTCGTCCATGGAGTCAATAAGACAATAACAACAGTTCATTTTTCCTGCCTGGCTTATTTAATCCGTCTGATTTGTCTAACTAGTCTGAAAAGTAGGTTGTCATGTAAGGAATCGCCTACACCAATGCATTCATTATAGTTTGATGAAAGCAGTTCATAGTCAAGTTAGATGAATTGGTGAGTGGCATTTTCTGAACCATATCTGTTTCAAGTTTCTAATCTATTATACTTTTGAATTCTCAATAAACAAACTTCATCGACTCATAATATATAGAATAATGATTTATCAAAGTACAGCAATGGTCTGCCATGGATATAGTATAGTGATCCGCAACGTGACATGGGCAGTTAAGTAACTGGTTATGAAATTAATCAAGTTGAGGGTGGAAGAACCTATTCCTATCTTCATCAAAGTTCATCCCTGTCTAGAAATATTTCATGTTTCTCATTGAAGTTGAGCTGACAATTAATGTTACTGTAAAAGACTAAAGACCCATGAAAACAAATTAAATGCTTGGAGTAGGACATAAGAAGAGGATGAATAAATAGGCTACCAACATCAGCAGGAACCTAGAGACCATTAGTATTGGAAAATTCTTTATTTAGTTGCACATTTAATTCAAAAAGTTCTAGAGCATTCATGTTTTGGAAGGTTCTCATGTCTCAGTAAATCTGTAAATGTCTCATCCTATTTATCCAAGTACCACGAGAAAAAAGCATATTAATTGTGTTTCAACTTACAAGCTTTCCAGGGCTGTCTATCATATATATATATATATATATGGTCCCTGGTACCCTCCTGGATTCTGAGAACAATGGCCCCTCCTAAAGATCTTCAGACATAGGCCCCAAAACCTCCTGTCGACTGCCTTGCATTGCACATCCAATACGTGAATCGAGTAATTGTTCTTTCTTTCTGATTTGTCCTTCTTTTTGTTAACAAGCTGTACACATTTGGCATCCAGTGTGTTTAGACAACTTAATTCAAGCGGTCTCCACCTCATGTAAGGCCAAAAAGCCAATCCCATTTGCTATGAAATTTCTCCAGCTTTTACTAACACATGAATTGACGTACCATTTAATCAATGAGGCTATCTCACCAATGAAGATGAGGGAAATTTGTGGCCCAAGTTACACAAGCATGTCCACAAATCAAATCAGATCAACACTCAGTTAGCCATGAAGAAAGCTAATCTCTTTGTCCAACTGTATTAGCTTATTGTTGTATGGATAAAGCCTTATAAACAGAATAAATGAACTGACTACTGAGCTGATCAAGTTGTTCATGGGAATCATGTCCACTTAAGTTGTTTACCATCTTTATAGAGCTATGGTCCCTGCACAATGCAAAACCATTTAAACCCTGAAATCCAAAACCTGAGTGGGACCGTAATGAATATACCATCGATGGACCCAATTTGCCGATCCCCGCCATGCCTGCAGCTTCTCGAAAATGGAAGCAAACTGTAAAATGGGAAGCTGACAAGTAGGCATTCAATGTAGAAATAATGATCGGGCCAGGGCTATGGGTCTGGTGGTCCTAGTAAAAGGGTAAATCAAAATGTAAACATGTTCCATTACCACATTCTTTAGGAGATTAAAAAACATTTAATTCTCCAAGTCATGTGAGTTGGCCATTCGGCCTCACGAGTCGAGAGTGACCATTACTTTGTGTGGTCATAAGAAGAAAGGAAAATAGGAGTATTTGATGCCTTCAGGGGTCAGCCATGTCCCAATCTGCCAAACTTGGTTGCTGTGCTGCAAGCATGTCTGCTCTCCCAGACAAAGATTTTGGGTATCTTTTGACAGGGTAAGGTCACCCAAACTGTAGCCTATGTTTATTTTTTATTTTTGGTAATCCAGGGTATTCATTGGCGGATCCAGCGATTAATCTCTTCGCTGAGTTGTAGGCACCTCACAGGATGGGACAACTGGCCCAAGAATTTAAGGTTGCTCCCTACCTAAAGTCAAGGATCGCCTAACTTTTGGTTAAGGATGAATGAGTCCCTTCCACTCAACCACATCCTTGAGTTCTGTAGGCTATGATTTTTAGTATTGATAAAGCCAGAGGGTGTCATTGTAAAAGGTTCATTAACTTAGAAAACTGTCATCACAAAAATTGCTTCTCTGGTTTTCAAAGAAGAGAAGAGAATGATTTCTATGTTTTCCTCTATTTGTCGGTAATGCCTTGATAGGCCAATATCAGAGAGAGGTCTCCAGCACATGTATAGTTGTTCACTGAAACTAGGGATTCCTTAAACCAAGCACTAAAAAGTTATCTCCACATGCAACAGACAAATCAGAATTGCCACAAACAAGAGCTGCAAAAAATTCCGATAGGGCAGTTTTGAAGATGTAGGGAGATAGTTACTAGGTAGGAGCATTAAATGCCGGTGGGAGTTCAAAAGATGTGGTTCATGTGAAACCAAATGATGCAAATAAAAAAGAAAAAAAGATCACGTTGGTTAGTACTTCTTGCAGGCCAGAAGCTTTAACCCGTGACTTGAGTACGCAATTGAATTATGATCATAACAGAAACAACAGAAAGGCTATAGTACTTGTATTCCCCTAATGGGGGACAACCAAGATATTATTGGAAGAATAAGGTTTGATTGTGCTTAGGTCAATCCTTAGAAATTCATGCGTGATTTTTGCCTATTGGTTAGGTGGCAATGCCCAGCTACATCTGTGAAGGTACCTCTGAGTAGTTTATTTTACCCAGATTAATTATCACTCGAATCAAATAAGTATCTTATAAAAGATAAAGCTTTGACCTTAAAATTTAAACGATTGCATACATAAAAAAAAGATT
The DNA here is from genome assembly GCA_027479065.1 of Erythroxylum brevipes. Taxonomy (NCBI): domain Eukaryota; kingdom Viridiplantae; phylum Streptophyta; class Magnoliopsida; order Malpighiales; family Erythroxylaceae; genus Erythroxylum; species Erythroxylum brevipes. The sequence goes on from JANIHY010000210.1 coordinate 60,964,662, forward strand.
CAATCTTACAATCTTACTTAAACCAAACCAAGAAAGCTCCCTATCAATTCACATTTTAACTTACAAGCTAGCTCTGACCAGAGACAGAGCGGAGGACATGTAATTGAGCTTCCAGTCAAGTTTTTGGGCCTAAAGCTTTCAAAATTCAACCACTTGAACTACTTATTTGCTCAATAGCACACTTTCTAATTGCTTGGGAATCCAAGTCATCATTGTATGCATATCAGCTAATGGACGTCATTATCTTCTATGGAAAACTCCACTTTACATGATTACACGAAGTATAATCCACTATTGCAAGCTGCCATTACCATCCTTCAATCCAGCACATCAGTCCTTACCAAAAGAATAAGATATGCAACCGCCATGCTAAATTGGTTACCTCCGATTAATACTTATATGGCAGCCCAATGTATTAATGTGCAAACACAACTTTGCCGGACTGCGGGGAAGAGTTGAAGTTCGCAAGTAAATAAGGAAACTGTTAGTAATAAAAGTTCAACAGGACATGGAAGCAACTGGTAACACGGGGACTGACAAAAAGGATTAATTGTTTGGTCCATTATCACAATGTTACCCACCCCGCATATGAGCACCTAGCTCACCAAACTGATCATCAGCTTCGACCGTATCCTCTGACAGGCGAACTGCATCCAGTTTCTGTTTTAGGATATCTATCGCATTGAGTACCAACTGAGAAGCTTTGATTGCACCAGTAGATTCAACTGTGAATATAAAACTATCTTCTTTGGCACGAATCTCTACAAGCCCCGGCTTTCCCATCGCTTCTGCTTTCTTTATCACTTCATCATCGTAAGTGTATAGCTCAGGGTCAACCACTTTAACCTAGCAAAATTTGTGGAAAATAATTTTGTCAAGAGTCATTGTGCAAGATAAGCATAAAAAAACATCATAACCATAAGGTCCAAAGGTAAAGGAATTTTTAGTTTCTTATCCAATAATTGCAAGGATTACCCATTTAAAAATGTGTATCATGTATCTCCAATGCCACCCAAAAGTATCAACAACTAAATGGATATCATTTGCACTGCAGTTAACCATATCCACGAACTAAAAGAAAAATGACAAATAAAGCTGCAGTTGGGAGGTTGTTCAATAATATAATTTTCATCCCATTGCTGCTATCAACCTTATGCAATTACCACTAATGTCTTACTTTAATACCCGCATGCTACAAGTAGAACCATCCACATGAGATCCAGACAATTGACAAGTTCAGAAGCCTATCGATTCTCAACCTGAGCCTATCTTAAAACAGATACATAATAGAGATTGAAGGTTTTAGGAATATTCTCTATTGCTATTGCATTGACAGATACACAAATATATACTATTAAAAATGGTTATTTTTGGAAATGACTACAAATCGGTAAGCTAAATGACTACAAATCAGGTATCAAAAAAGAAAATTTTGACTTGGATCTCATAGAATCCAGTCATCTACCAACCATCCAACACTCCAAATCAAGCTGGGGAATGTTATTGATCACTTTTAGCTTGCATATATTTCACCCAAAACTTGCTCTAAGAAGTGCTTTTGCAAGTATAATTTTTTGTAAACTGGTCGGTACATAAGACAAACAAATCTTCCCACTCTTGATCTCAGCCTTGATAAAATTTCTTTCAATCCAGAACATGTTTCATTCGGTCAAGTTGAATATGGCCTTGAACTATTGCAATAGCCAACTTACTAGCTTCGTAGGACTTGTATCAAAATGTTCAATTCTAATAAGAGCCTGTCAAGCCAAATTAGCTCACATATCCCTTGTCCAATCACCCTGTACTCTGCTTCTACAGTACTTCTGCCCACAACCATCTGTTTCTTGCTCCCCGTGTAACAAAAATTCCCTATAGTTCTGTACAATTACCCTCTAGTGGACTTGGCATCTTTAACTGAACCAACCCAAAAGTGAAGCTGTTTTTTTCATTTATGCAACTCTATTTTGTTGAGGATTACAATTACATGAACTTTGATGGAATATACCATTTTCAATGAGATAATTCCCATAAACCCTTAAAAATATTCTCCCCTATTATGAACATGAAGAATGTGAATACTACTACAATGGAAGACATTTTTTATCATTTTATGAAATTGTTGAAATACATACCTCGCATTAGATTTATCCCTCACAAGATAGACACAACAAACATAAGTATGGTCGTTTATGAAGGAGATGAACATCTGTTACCTATTATGTCTATAACATTTGATGCTCCCCATGTATCATTGTCAACAAGATGAAAGTGTCTTGAAGACTTGTAAGAATGAATTGGATACTTTCCTTGGTTGTTCTACAATAGTACATGATTCACAATGGAAGGTAGAATCATTTTTATTGATTAATAATTTCAGGTACAAGTACTTCATGTAAGGAAAACAAGGATGGCCTAATGTTTATGCCATAACATCACATCAAATTTAGACAAAATAGTTAAAGAAAGGACTCTAGGGGCTTTTAGTGTGGGAGAGGAACCAATAAGAGTGTAGAAACGATGTTGTTCCTCAATACAGCCAATCATCATCCTCGAAGAAGGTCCTACAATATACATTGATCACAAAAAACGGATATAGTATAATTTTGATCCTTAGTCAATTTACTAATATAAAGAAGATTGTACTTAGACTATGAACATGAGTACATCTTTCAAATGAATTTCATAGAAAACATCTCCAAACCCAACCACCATAGATGTACTTCCCCCTGCTACAGGGACTCAAATAATCAACGCATTTTCGATAATTTGAGAATATAGTATCATACCCCGTCATATGATTTGAGGCACTAGTATCAACAATCCATTCATTAAGGGCATCCTTCTCTGATAATAAAGAGGGAAGGATAATACCTCGTTGTGCCCTTGCTATCATAGAAGTTGATGCTGAAGATTCAAATAGTCATTACTATCTTAGAAGAGTCCTTAGAATCGACATTTGCTTAGGAGTGAATGTCGTTAGCAATAAAGCCATTATAATTTGTTTTTCTCTGACTCTATGGCTTCTAATCCTACATTTTTGCATGAAATCCCAACAAGTCTCCTTAGCATAACTTTTGTTCTACTCTCTTCTCATCTGACTTCTTTAAATACTTACTAAAGAGATAGTAAGGATTTTGTCATCAAAATGCAACCTTTAAAGGAAATCAAAAGCTCTGTCTTTCTCTAGAACTTTACTGTTCAACACCCTATTGTTTGGGCATCACAATGGAATCAAGTAGAATAGGTCCATCTACTACCATAATTCAGTTAGTTTGTTGTAGTACTCAATCACTAACCCCGTTCCTCAATTAACGTTTTGAAGGGTTTAACAAATCTCAAAACACTAACATGGGTTCTCAAGATTTGAATACATCTCTTGCATAAGCTTACATATTTCATGCGTCATTCTGTAGAAGAGATAGATGCAACCGATCTGAGGTTCCATTGAATTGACAAGTCAAGCCATGATGATGATGGAAGTTAGTATCTCATCCTAAGATGTGGAACATTTCTCGCTATATTGTTTAACTTGTAGGACATGACAAACTATTATGAAACCATTAGCAACCAATACCCCTCCTCCTCACCTCCTTTCTTCAGATAGTAACTTTCACGGAAAGAAAAATAATCATCTAACATGTAGCTTGTCTTCATTTATACAATATTGCCTACTCCATTTTTTCTATATACCTAGAAGAACCGAAGGTAGTTAACATTCTTCAATGTAATTCTAATCCCTTTGTTACAAGAAGAAGAAAGAACCAGTTTTACATATTCAGACACTGGTGGTTACATCATTTAGTCTATCTAATAAGAACAACCACAAGATAGTTAGGCATTCTTCACTCCAACCTACATTGTTGCCTATATGCTCAAAGAAAAAGCTTGTAAATAAGTCTTTTGATTTCACAAGAAAGATCTAGAGTTGAAGTAATTCTACCATTAAAAGCAAATTGTAAACTGAGGAACAATATGAAGATTGAAGATTATCAAGATATGTTCTAAAATGGTCAAGTCCTTCAAGGCCATCATAGATCTGTGAAAGTTCCTTAAGTTGCAGAGTCCAATATGTTAAGAGGTTTTTCTACATCCTTCATAGATCTGTGCAATGTTCCTTAAGTTGCAGAATCCAATACGCTAAAAGGTACTTCTACATAAACAAAAGTTTACTAAAAGAACCATATATTGAAGTAAAAGACTCACTAATTCCTGTATTCACAACTCATTTGCTGGAGTTTAAAAAGGAAACCCAATGTAACAAGAAGTTTTTGAAAGATTTCTTTTATGCATAAAGTGCCAAATGTATACATGAGAGTCTCAAGACTCTCCAATGTATAATGGTGAATATATTAAAAAAAGTGATGACATCATCATCATCACTCAGTTTGAAATCCCACAATGAAGCAGGATCTGGGGAGGTCCGATAGTACGCAGCCTTACCCCTACATAGTAGAGAGGCTGTTTCCGGTGGACCTGCATACAAATGAGACAATATAAGAATGATGTGGTATACAGGGAAATAAATAAATAAAAATAAAATACCTAAAAGAGGATAGATCTGCAAGAACCTAGTAGTATATAAATTCCGTCCCTCTTTGTCACTCATTGAGTAAGGGGATTGGGTCAATAGAACAGTTAATCCTTTACCCTTATCCGATCACTCTAAGCTTTTCTATTCTGAGCAACGACCTCATTAAGGGCTAACTCTGACATATCCGCCTTGATCACTTCCCGCCAATTCTTGTACGGCCTCCCTCTCCTCCTCTTATAGTCACTAA
>JANIHY010000210.1:61064815-61076542 GCA_027479065.1 Erythroxylum brevipes
TCTTAGTAGAATTAGAAACTAACGCTTAACCCTTCTGCTTCCTTTTATAAGTCTGTCCTATAAAGTTGTCCACAACAGTTGCTCCTGATTACGGGAGGAGATTTTGTGAGTAGGGGCCGCTGTGAAAGTCAGCCCCAGGTAAAGCTCATCCACACTCAGGGAATGGGGGTGCAGGGAATGGAGCCCCCCTGTTACAGTACAATGGTTTCTAATGTCTTTCCTTATTGAAGTAGGAGTAGGAGTAGGAAAAGAATATTTGTAATTTGGGTTTTCTTTGGTCCATGTTGTAAAAGGAATAAGTCTAGGTATAAATATATCTATTTTACTCTGCCGTTAGTAGTGAATGCTAGTGACTGGTTGTGGATTTATGAATCACATAAATCTTGTGTTCCTCCCTTTTCTCTAATCTCTATGTGTGTTGATTTCTTGATTATTTTTCCAACCTTTACTCCATTGATATCAATAGAAGTTGGGCTAGCTCTGATCAAGAAAGTAGATAAATTCAATGGCCTATAGTCTAATTCATCAATTTTTCCGATCAAGTAACATAATCCTAGTGTCCAATTTGAATTAGCTTATATGTTAGATATGTATGTGTTTCTATCTTCAGTTGTTAACATTGAATATTCGTTCTCCTTTTTCAACTTTTGGTTTAGTTGGTGTATAAAGTGTACTTTGCTATCTTCACTGAAGTGGGATATAAGTCAGCTACTTTTCTCTTTTCCCTTCTCTCATTTTGGCTATTCTTTCTTCAGGAGAAAATAGAGATCCACTTTATTCTGTGAAATTTTCAGCTTGAAGTTGTAGATTTCTCTTTTTTTTTTTTCCTTGCTTCTGAGTTTAGATAAACTGTAACCTGTTTTTCTGTAATATATTGCAGATTGGTTTTGTTACATTTTTCCTTAGCTCAATTCTTGACAACCTGACATCTACCATTGTCATGGTTTCTCTGTTGAGGAAATTGGTTCCTCCATCAGAATACCGCAAGTATGCTCTGCTCAATTTTCACAATATATCATATGAAATTTGGAATCTTCCTAAACAATCCACGATAATGGTTTTGTGGATTCAAATTTCCAAGCTCATATAATAAGCATCAGTCATGACAAACATAGCATCGATTGAATTAGCCATATAAGGGGTTCAGCAATGTTGCATCATAGAGTTGGTGTTTATTTTCGTTGAATTATTAGTATCATCATATATAAAATTATTGGAGAACTGATGTAAATAGAGATTGATTTCAATATTTATCTCCAGCTAAAGATAGAGTGAAGAAGAAGGTTCAATCTTTAATAGTCTATAGACTATTGAAATTTGTTTTTATCAGAATGCTTAACATGAATTCATCCTGTCTAGTGGGGAGGAAAGATGCCACAGTGCACTCAACCAAATTAGGCTTATCTGCACTAACTTTGTATATATCCTATTTGTTTGTTAAACAAACATCAATCGATTTAGAACTTCATTAGCATGTTTGGGCTTCATTTACAGGCTTCTAGGAGCTGTTGTTGTGATTGCAGCAAATGCTGGTGGTGCGTGGACCCCTATTGGTGATGTTACAACTACTATGCTATGGATTCATGGTCAGATATCCACATTGCAGACAATGAAGGTCTTGTTATCCTTGGAAATGGATTCTTAAGTTTCAAAATATGCCCATGTTCATGTTTCTAAATGTTCTATGAGGTGCATTGTCCAAATGTTTGCTGATTAGTTATAATATTTGGGCATAGGCTCAGAAGGACTCTGATGATTCAGTAACATGAAACGTACTTTGTGTTGAACAGTGGGACATTATTGTATGTTTATGGAATAATTTGCTTATATACGTGGCTATGTATGTGCATGATATAATGGTACTGAGATATTACTCTTAACCGTGTTAATGATTTCCTAATATTTGACCTACAAAGAAATTTACCACCTAATACAGATGTCAATTGAAAAATGTCGTTATTCTGTACTTGATCGCAGGACTTGATCGTACCTTCAGTTGTTTCTCTAGCCGTTCCACTTGCTCTAATGTCTTTAACTAGGTATTCTTCTTGCATTGCTAAATAAAAAACAGAGTTAGGGATTTAAGTAATTTAAGTGTTTATCAAGACTTGTCAATGGAAATTACAAGTCTTTCTCATTTTCATTCAGTGAAGTTAATGGAAAAGGGCAGGGCTCTTCCAATGTCTTGGCAACTGAGGAGATGGCTCCGAGAGGGCAGCTTGTTTTTGCTGTGGGCATTGGAGCTCTGGGTTTTGTTCCAGTGTTCAAGGCCCTGACTGGATTGCCTCCTTACATGGGTATGCTTCTTGGACTTGGAGTTCTATGGATTCTAACTGATGCTATTCATTACGGCGAGTCAGAAAGGCAAAAGTTAAAAGTACCACAGGCTTTGTCACGAATTGACACTCAAGGGGCCCTTTTCTTCCTCGGTATCCTTCTGTCTGTCAGCAGGTATGAACACAAAAGCACACTTTTTGATTTGAACCTTGTAGCATTTGACAGTTTTTCCCCCCTTGTTAAATTAATACTGGGATTCACTGGAATTATGCACAAGATTGAGATTCACAGCTAGATTTCTTAGTTTGATTACTTTGGGAGTCTTATCTTCATGAAAGCCACCAATATACTATTTAAAGAGGCTTGGTTCCTTTCTGCCGTCCCTTCTTTGCTTGTCCACAGGTGTGGACGTTGCGGTTTATTGACTTTTCCTCAGTCTGCAAATGTTATGTTAAAGTGCTAATTCTACCCATCTAATTCAGATACGATGAATTAAATAGACTTTTAGGGTCAACAGTTCTTCATGCGAAACTTCTACAGCATTAGAGATTTAGATTGTTTAGACCTTCAATTGTTGTTTGTGAAACCAATTATAAACCAAGGTCGTCATTGGTGCAGCAATTGTGTTGTGTAATCTATTGAAATTTCAAAGAGAAAAGACTATCTGTTGTATCCTCTGACTAACAGCATGCTTGACATTCGAGCATTTTATGTGTATCTGCATGAAAATAAAATGCCTGCATTAACTAGGACAAGTGAAATTGGTTCCTTCTTCATAATAAACGTCTAAAAACATTCATTTCTTTTTTTCAGTTTGGAGGCTGCTGGGATTCTTCGTGAATTGGCAAATTACCTTGATGCTCATATTCCCAACGTTGAACTCATTGCCAGTGCAGTAGGGGTGGTATCAGCAATTATAGACAATGTCCCATTGGTTGCAGCTACAATGGGAATGTATGATCTTACCTCCTTTCCCCAAGATTCTGAATTTTGGCAGTTAGTTGCATATTGTGCTGGAACCGGTGGTTCCATGCTAGTAATTGGCTCTGCAGCAGGAGTTGCTTATATGGGCATGGAAAAAGTGGACTTCTTTTGGTACATGCGTAAGGTATGTACTGCCATTAGTGACTTTATTGGATTTTTGCCAACTTCAAGTAATGGATTCTTTCTCAAATCTCCAGGTGAGTGGTTTTGCTTTTGCTGGTTATGCTGCTGGTATTGCAGCCTACTTAGCTGTTCACAAGTTAGGCGTCTCCCTGCCCACAACTCTAGCCGACGTCTCATTCCTTTCAGGTTCATAATTTTCACTAGCCGCGAAACAAGGGTATGGCCACCTTCAATAGGATGTGTGGGTGTGATAGATGACTGTTGTATAAATAGTTCTTCTGATAAATACAGAAAATTAGATCAGTTAGAACAACGAGATGACAGAACATGAGCTTTCAATCATCAAGGGAGGTTACAGGCCCAAAAATCTCGTCTCTACTGTTACAGTTGACAGATTATTGTTTGCGATTGTGAGGTTCGTTGATCGATGTATAACCCAAGGTAATGCAACTGCAGGAATCAGAAAGAGTTGAGGGGAGCTTGTCTGCCTTAGTGTTCTATGAGATTAGGGCCCTCAAATCTTCTGTGCCAGCAACGCTGGCCCTACCTTGTGTCACTCCATCCTAACCATACAACATCAAATATTAGAGAAATCAACCCCCATGAAAAACCAAGTTATTTATTTAAACTGGGAGCTATATTCATTTATTCATTACAGCCTCCATATTCATGGTTATGTCATCTACTAGTGGGCTTGGAGCCTGCAAAGTGGAATCCTTTTTACATGGAACTTAATAAAAGCTTGGCCAATTGCCCATATAAAAAAGCAGATATAATTGAATTACAGACGCAACAGAACCTGAAGATAGCACATAAAATCTTCCAAAAATTGCCAGAAGGAACCAAAATTTGGCAATTAAATAATGAGGTATGATTCCTACCCAAGAATGGTAATCATACAATAAAAGTAATCTAACGGCTAATTAACCAAGGCCACGTTACGATTTAAGGAAAACAAACTCTTCGATGGATTGGACGTCAACAATCTTTTCCAAACTCCCCTTGCTGGGTTGGTCAACAACACCGATTGCCATGAGAGTTTGCTTTCGAGGAGCTATCCTTCCAACACTCATGAAGCAGACATTCATGTTCTTCTCTCCTAATATGCTCCCCACTTTGCCAATCATACCTGGTCGATCAAACCTTCTAAGCTCACATCCACCTCAAAAGATCCAACCTTGGTCAAGTGAGGAATTCCGTCCTTCACTCGACCCTCAACTTTTATCTCACCTGTCTTTGATATGGCACTAGCAAACTTGGATTCGACATTGGCAATTTGAACCTGGATAAACTCAAGCGCATTCCCTGGAGAACCATCTAGAAGGATCCGTTCTTCAGTTATTTGTATCCCTTTCTGTTTGACAGTGAAGTCAACATTGACCAAATTCACAAAAACACTAGATATGGGCTCTCGATCAGTCCCTTGGTAATCATTGCACGAAGCACCCTAGTGTCAAGGTTATCGGGAGCTCTGGTAGAAGCATAAGTTACTTTTACAGTTTTCACACTACTACCACCAACCACTAGTTGGACTGCAAGTCTTCCAAGTTTTTCAGTAAGAATAACGAATGGTTTCAATTCTGTCAGAACCTGAGATGCAGGAACCAAAAACACAATCAAAGCATTGCAGTTCTCAATAATCATATCCAAACCAGTCCTTCTCAACATAATCATAAAATGACAACAGAAAAGTGATATACCTCAGTTGGAACCATTGTTGCATTGATTGCAGTTGCAACTAACTTTTAAAGCCCTGGAAACAGCATCAGCTATTTCTACAGCCACTCCTTCCTGCATATCAAATTTAAATGTCATATGATGCTAAAGACTAGCATAGTAAAATTAATAGAAGATTGATCCACCAAGTGGGTAAAAAAAAAGAACCTAAGCTTCCACAGTGCTAGTGTTCGAGAAGACAACATTCAGATTAAAGAAAGGTCACCGATTGATGAGCCAAGTTAATCCTCAAGTGGACTAGAGACTTTTAATCCATAAAAGTCCAAGAAGCCTTTATTCAGGACTGACCCAATATTGCAGCTTACGTTCTTATTCAGTCTTCTAGAACAGCTCTGCTACACCTGCACTTCACCAGATTAAGTTACTCAACATTGACAGTTGTACAAATAACTGATATTGTTATTCTGTTATAGATAACAACCATTAGATCAAAATAAATAAAAGATCAGTGGTCAACATCAATACTTGAACTATGTATAAACATCAATACTTGAACATTATCTTAGATGTCTAATTATCGAAAAATATCAAAACCAAATAATAAGATATATACTGTATATCTTAACAATCTCCCTCTTTTTGACATTGTTTGTCATATAGTCAAACTCTCCCTAAAGGAGATAATTGGACATATAACCATCAAATGCACAAATCCAATCTCTCCCTTGGGACAAAAAGATGCCAAAAAGTACGACAAATAGTCAATCTCTCCCTGAATGGAACAGTCACCAAAAATAATTTGATGTCTCCCCGTTGGAACAAAGCAGTATGAAAACCAATAATCATAAGAATTAACAAAAAGTGCAGCAGAAAAATCATAAACATGTCAAGATGATAATTTACCACCAATCAATACATATGTCAACATAATACTTACTTTAATTCCATCTCCATAAGACCGAACAAATTCATAAACTCAAGCAAATAAAAATGAGTATTGCCAGTGTAGTGAGAGGGAGAAAGATACCCAAAAGAGAGACCTACAGTGATGAGAGAACTCAAGAGTTTTTGGTGCAGCCAAATAAAAGTCACAATGAAAACTACTAAAGAGATAGGACGACAATGACAACATAAAAACTAAAGAACTAAAAAAGACAAATCTTTTTTTATTTTTATGTTTCATTTTAAAAAAACAATACAAAAAACTTCAAAAATGTAAAGTACACAGTCCCTGTGCCCCTAGAAGAAATTCAAACCTGGCCTTATTCCTCGTCATATTATCTTTTTTATCAATTTCTTCTTCTGAAGTAACTATTTATCCTTTGTTTGAATAATTTCTTCACAAGCAGTAACTAACTGTGAATCTAAACAATTTCTTGTTTTTCCTTCATGATGTTTTTGTCCCTATAATTGACCCTTTATAATCCAAGTATGCTTCAATACCATGGGCTACTACTGGAAATTTAATGTAAAGTGTCTAGATTTTCAGTTTTAACTCCTTTGAAATATCATTTATAACATCTTGTAGCATCTCGACCTTGTGTGCCCGATAACTTTACAAAAATGACATGTGGGTATAAACCTTTGATTCTTCCTCGAAGTTTCTTCTTGCACAGATCTGGATATGTCATCTTTCTCATCATTCACCTTGGAACAGTCACCTTTGTAGCCAATGCCTTAAAGATCCCCTTTAATCTTACCAATTTTCATTAACTTCTCTAACTTTTCTATACCTCCATTCAACATCTTCAATCCCTTTTTGATACTTACTAGTTTCAATTTAGCTTCACCAAGCTCATCTAAAGTTGACATCAATTTCTTCTCCAAATCTTGAATAGTATTCTTCATAGAGAAGTTTTCTTCCTTTAACCTTTCATTCTTCCTACATGTTTTCACCCATTTTTTGTACATTAATTCGTAAGCCTCGTAAATGTTCTCATTTTTATCACCTAAACCACTTTCATCACTGTCATAATCTGATATTGAGCCTTGAGCTGAATCATCTGCATTTTTTCCAAAAATTTTTGTTTTAGTCACTTTGTCATCTTCAATTAGTTCCTTCTCAGTTACTGTTAAATAAGTAACTAGACTTTTGTTGTACAAAGTAACTAATGTAGTACTATTCACAACTTCTTCTTCACTATATTCACTTCCAGATTCATTCTCACTCCAAGTGCTTGTATAGGACTTCCCTTTTCTCTTCTTTAAGGTGTTAACACATTCTACTTACACATGTCTGAAGCCTTGACACTCATGATTTTGAATTTTCTTCACTTTTCTTTCACCCTTTTGAGTTTTGGTTTGTTGTTTGAAGTTATTCTTCAATGAGCTCCCACCATTTTGCCTACACTCGAGTCTATCCGTTTTCACTCTCTTCAGTCACTTACTAAACTCTCTTATTAATAGCTCTATATTCTCATTCTTATTGGATTCTTCTTCTACATCATTCATACCTTTTTTAGTTTCAGCCTTATCTAACGACAAATCATTGATGTCATGAGCTTCCTCGATTGTTACAAATTTTCAAATAAACCTCGAAGGTAGTGGTTTCAGCGTCTTTTTGACCAGTTTCAGATTAGAGTATTTCTTTCCAAGCTGGTGAGCTTGGTTTGCTACATCACATAATCTTTCAAGAAAGTCCCTGATAGTCTTATTTTCATCCGTCTTCAATTCTTCAAATCTCACAGTTAACATATGAAGTTTTGACGCTATCATATATTTAGACCCTTCATGAATAGTCTGCAAGGCATCCTGCACTTTTTTAGTCGATTCATAGGCTGATATCATTGAGAAGCATCCTTCATCAAAAATACTGAAAATTGCATGCAATGCTTGTAAGTTTCCACGTGCTCGTTCTTCTTCGGCTCTTGTCTATTCAGATGGATCTTTTAGAATTGGCTCTCCCTTATCTTCAATAATCATCAAATGTGTCCAACCATATAACATCGAGTTCTATGCTCTTGTTCCCTGTGCCTGAATAAAGACTCTTATCCGTGATTTCCATGCAGGATAATTGGAACTATCCAACAACGGTGGCCTGATAATTGATGTTTCTTCTCTTATGGTCATAATTGTGAAACCCAGATCTACACCAACTTCACATACCAATTTTTGAATCGGTGACCTTGCTCTGATACTAATTGAAAGAAAACTGAAGGGGTGGTAGTTTCTCAAACTCTTCGATTTGATCTCAATTATTTGTAAGTTTTTGCTGTAGTTACTTGTAATTGTATTTGTCAGTTACTAGATATAAAGTAATTGTATCAACAACTGTTATTTTTTCTGTACCAAATGAAAACAGAAAATAAATATGAAATTAAACAAATCAATACCAAATTTTGGTAATGTAATTCGACATACTTTACTTACGTCTGCGAAGGCCTCACCCAATTAAATACTTTCACTAACAACAATAGTTTTTACTTAAGGCTTTACTGAGCCGATACTATTTAACCCTTAACAATATTCCTCGTCCTCACTACCTGTGAAAGTAATTTCACTCCAAATAGTATGTATGCCTCGTAAGAACCTCAGTAGAGAATTTTTCTCAACAATCTTACGAAACAAGAATAGTAAATAAACCACTCAAGTGATTAAACTAACAACTCAATATAAACAAAGACAATACTTGAGATAAAAAGCAACTTCCCTAATTATGTCGCTTCATCAACCAAAGAACGAGAAGTTGTCTACCAAGAACACTACTATGAATCTTCGATATAGTCACTGAAACTTCCCATGCACAACAGCCACAAAATATCTCAAATCAATAAACGTTTCATCACATAAACGCTAATCTAATGGAGCTAAGTCCACCCTCAATTGTTGTTCAACAATAAGAAAGAATGTAGCTTGCCATCAACAATTACTCAGCCTATTTATGTCACCCAATCAACAAAAAACACAACAACAAGATGGATTAATTAACAATGTAAAGTTAGCATCAATGTAGTCTAAGAAGAGACAACCATCAATATGTTCATTCAACTTAAAAATCCCAAAGTTAAAAGCTCCTAGCCAAAATTTCCATCAATCGTGCAACCAACTAAAGATAGGAAAAATACTAGTCTCACACTAACACCCAAAAGATAAAAACGCAACTAGAGACACACATGTACACCTTCCAATTTCACACTTTGTACTGTTGTCACCAATGTGTGTTATGTAATTCACTCAAAATCAATATTACATTTGTTCTCCACTTCACCAATGAGTCTTCACACATGCACACACTCCAGATTTCACGCCACCCACTTTTGCACACACATAGACGTGATCTATACTCCCTTTAACTCAAGATAGAGTTCTGTCACACTTAAAACATTATCTTGCAAATCTAAGTTGAACAAGAATTGTTATTTAATTACACCACAAGTCAGTTGTTATTACCCAATTAAATTCAATTAACTTGGATTTAGATTATAAACTCATCAACATTATCCTATATGTCTAATTATCGAAAAATGCCAAAACCAAATAATAAGATATATAGCATATATCTTAACAGATATAAACAATGAACAGTAGATCCTAATGAAAAGGCACATGTAGCGTAAAACGCAAAAGTATTCATAGTGGATCACCTTCTTCCATGGTCTTGCCACTGAATCAAGATGAAAGGAGATGCTTTCTAGTGGATCGTTTACCATACTGAAATAATCAACCACAATAAATGATAATCTAAAACATTGTTCAGCATATATAAGCTACAAGTAATGATTATAAAAAAATATGAAGAGAAGTCCATGAAAAGCAAGTCCATATTGTTCTGTAAAAGATCAAAAAGAACATATAAGAATCCACCAATTGTTGAGTTCCTCTGCTCTATGACAACACATAAAAAATAACAAAGAAAAGAGTGGAAAGAGAAAAAAAGTGACCATACGCAGTGAAATGGGTGTCGAGGAGGGTATTATCCAAAGGGTGTTATTGGATTTTTCAGGCTAAACTTCTTTCTGTACTTATTAAGCAATTTGACTAAGATATTTCCCCATCAAACCTAATCGACACATAAAAACACAAACAAAGTCGTTTGAGTGCTCAAGGATAACAAGAAAAAGAAAACCAAAATATTAGGATATTATAAAGAGACAAAGCCAAACCTGGACGAACAAATGGAGATCAAATTGAACAAGTGAAGCCATATCGTCTAAAGCCACTTCACTTTTAGCTTTGATGAAGCTGACATAGCATATCAAATGACTTATAAGTCACACTCCAAAAACTAATTAATAACAAAGGAAGTTAAGATATTTAATTGGAAGTCTTCTTCTTCTAGTGAATTAGACACCTCCATTGTAACAAGAAAAAGAAAAACAAGAATATTAGGATATTATAAAGAGAAACAAAATCAAACTTCGGTGTAGAGTTTGTTTTGTGATAAGTTGAACAAATCTCTAACTTACCCAGTAATGCTCAAAACCTTAGAAGAAGAGAGTAGAAAATGTTGCTAGGGATAGAAAGAAGAGCTTTGTAAATGCGTTTAAGGTTAAACCTTTGAGAGTTTCGGTGTAGCAAGAGTTTCATGGTTCCACAAAACAAATTGTGGTCGTTCGATGATGGGAATAAACTAATTCCATTGGATTAAGACATGTAGGCGCGACGATGTATATAATACTTAATAATTAATAACAAAGGAAGTTAAGATATTTAATTGGAACAAACTTGTCTTCTTCTTCTAGCAGACCGTAGACACCTGCACATACAAAGAGAAATAAAACCAAACCTGGGCGTAGAGTTTGTTCTGTGATAAGCTGAACAAATCTTTAACTCACCTAGCACCTATCAAAGCCTCGAAAGAAGAGAGCAGAAACTGCCATTAGGGAGAGAAAGAAAGGGCTTTGTGAATGCGTTGAAGGTTGAACCTTCAAGATTTTCGGTGTAGCGAGAGTTTCATGATTTCACAGAATAAATTGTGGTCGTTCGATGATAGGAATACACTAGGGTCATTGGATTAAGACAGGTAAGCACAACGATGTATATAATACTTAATAATTAATAACAAAGAGGTTAAGATATTTAATTGGAACAAATTTGTCTTCTTTTTCTAACGTGTCGCAAACACCTGCATATACAGAGAGACACAAAACCAAACCTAATCATAGAGTTTGTTCTGTGATAAGTTGAACCAATCTCTAACTCACCTAGCACCTATCAAAGCCTCAGAAGTAGAGAGCAGAAACTATTGCTAAGGAGAGAAAGAAAGAGCTTTGTGAATGCATTAAATGTTGAACCTTCAAGAGTTTCGATGTAGTGAGAGTTTCATGGTTTCATAGAATAAATTGCAGTCGTTCAATGATAGGAACAAATTGGGGTCGTTGGATTAAGATAGGTAGGCACGACGATGTATATAATACTTAATAATTAATACCAAATGAAGTTGAGATATTTAATTGGAACAAATTTGTCTTCTTCTTGTAGCAGATTGCAGACACCTGCATATACAGAAAGAAATAAAACCAAACCTAAGCGTAGATTTTGTTTTGTGATAAGTTGAACAAATCTCTAACTCACCCATCACCTATCAAAGCCTCAGAAGAAGAAACCAGAAACAGTCACTAGGGAGAGAAATAAAATTATAATAATGGAAATAAAATTAATTAACAAATTTACGTAGAATAATAATAATAATAACAACAACAACAACAACAACAACAACAATAATAA
>JANIHY010000210.1:61233370-61263494 GCA_027479065.1 Erythroxylum brevipes
TATTAATCAAGTTGAAGTTTATTTTTAAATATATTAATTTATTAATTAAGTTGAAGTTTAGGATACTAGTGTTTGGTGAAGGGAAAACAATAATAAAAGATGATAAGTTGAGTGATTTGTAATAACTTTTGGGCACAATCATTTTTTCGTCTCTTAATTTCTCATCCGTTGGAGTGAAACACTCTTTATAGGAGCATGTTAAAAAACAACTGGTTGAGTTCAATCCGCCAACTTAATCAGTTGATTACCAAACATAATTATAAGTGGTTTCATATAGTCAAACAACCAAATACCTCTTAATTTGCCAAAATTAGTTGATCAATCATTTACTAAACAAGGGCAACGTATGTTTAATATGTACTTAGTTAACGTAATCTTTACTCAACAATAATAATAAAAATGTCTATAAGGGAAGATCTAGAAATATTAGTCTTACTTTTAGCTAATAAAAAGCCTATTTAGACTTATAGGAAAAAATATTTTTAAAAATGGTTGGAAAAAAATAATAAACAAATACATAAACAAAAAATACATAAAATAAAAATATAAGAAATAAAGATAAAATAAATAAATAAATAAAGAAACAAGAAATCAAACAAATAAGTAAATAAAACAAACAAGTAATTAAAAAAGAAAATATGAAATAAATAAATAATACAACTAAAGTAACAAGTGTTATAAACAAATGTGTTTAGGTTAAGTAAAAGACATAAGAGTCGAAGGAAAAAATTCAAAGAGCTTATGAAAAGAGAATGATCTCTCTATATATGGTCCTCTACTCATATCCTAGTTCGCTAAAGTTTTCTATTAAAAGCTAAGTCGGTAAGCTATAGCAGGCCATATCGTTTATGATCACCTCTCTTAAATTCTTTTTGGGTCTTTCTCTTCATTTCTTACAGTTTTCAAGACATTATGATGTCTCCTTTTAACATGTCAAAACTACCTAAGTCTTATCTCCCTCATTTTTTTATCAATATTAATAACTCCTATCTTGTCTCTTACTACTTCATTCTTGACTTTATCTACTTCATTCTTGACCTTATCTCTTCTTATAAGGTTATATAATAAATGGAGCATCCTCATTTCCACCATCATTAACTTATGACCTTGTGTTTGTTTGGTGGGCCAATATTCTGCCTCATAGAACATGACAAACCTGATTGCTAATTATTAGAATTTACCCTTTAGCTTGAGTGATATCATTTTGCCATATAAAACTCCTAAAGTGCTCCTCCATTTTAGCCACCCTGATTTGATATAGTTAGTTGTGTTGTCATCTATCTCATTACTGCTTTGGATGATAGATCCAAGATACTTAAAATAATCTTTATGTGGTATATACTTAAAGCAATCTTGATGTGATATAACTTATGCACCAATCTTGATCTTTGCATTGCATACAACCCTATAACCCGGAAAGTTATAAAGTACTTAGTCTTAGTCCTACTCATTTTAAAATATTTTGACTCTAGCTTATCCCTCCAAAGTTATAACTTGTCATTAACACTTTCTTTTATTTCATTGACCAAAATAATGTCATCAATAAACAACATATACCAAGACACATTATAACATCCCACTTCCATAGAGAACCTAACCGACATTCTAAAGAACATTCGAGCACATACCTTACGACAGCAGCATGTTAGAGCAGTCACATCACTTATTGTGGCATCATATAGAACATAAACATTTCAGAAAAACTAACATATAGAACATAAACAATTCAGAAAAACTAAGTACTCTCATTTCATTCATAAACTTAAGCATAAATTGTCAATACATTCCTTACATTTGATTCATAAACATAAATATCCATTGTGTTATTACACTCATAACTCCTGTTTATACAATACATGACATGTCAAAGTTCGTAACTCTATACAATGTGTACAACATAAAACAAGGTACTAAACCAAAATATTTTATCTAAACGCTTCAATATCAGCTGACTAGACATTTGAGCCATTTTTGGTTCCAAAATGAACAATACTAGGCTGCTACTAGATTGTCTTAGAAATTAGGTTGTCCCAGTACCTGAAAATCAACGATGTAATTTTTGAAGAGTTTGTGAACTTAGTGAGTGAACCATCATCAACGTGTTCACTCAAGTTGGGACACAATATCGTAATTGCAAATAATCCAAGTTCTCAAAGACATCACATTATTTAAAATCAAATCCTAATTATAACATCATTTAATTGTCTACCAAATCACAATATATGTATTTCACATTTTAACAAACACATTGGGAAAAGAAACATTTCATATTACTATTTCAACATAATATATATATATATATATATATATGCATATGTGACTTAACTTTCTTTTTAATTTTGTTGTGACTGAGTGCCTATTTAACTATCCCGTATTTGTTGCAGATACCAAGCTCATTTCAAATGCTGTCCTATATCTATTGTGGATATCGGGCTCATTAATCGTTGAGCTTGTGGCTTTGTGCGCACATTTTTTAGCTTTAAGCCCCTTTTTCACTTGGGTAACCCCGGCCATAACTTTTTTATCTGTTTATGTATTTCGTTGTAATGAGATGCAACAATTCACATATGATGCATTCATTATTTCACGTTCTAAATATTCCAGTCATAAATTACACTTTTTGGATCTAAGTTCGACATTCAACATTTAGTTGAGCATTTATTTCCCACATTCACATACACATAGTTAACACTCCCAATACAATATCGAATATTGAACTCGTCGGACAATCAATTGTCCGAAATCAATAATATCACAATCATATCCAAATCATTTCAACATATATAGATATAAGGATTAAATAAAACAATTTAAACAAAAGCACATATCTAATCGAGATTACACATCTAGGTTACTCACAGTTTACTCTAGATTAGCTATTGCCTTGATGATCCGACAATGTCTGGATGCTTTTGGTCAATTTGTGCTTCTGTATCATACAATACACACATATTTACACATTACTAACTTATTTAATCAAATAAGTGCTCAATCTTACACATGTACATGTGTTATGTTCAATGCATGCTCAATTGACTATCCCAGGCATGTAACCTTATACACAAATCTTACTCATGCATTCATCTTAGCTTGTGTTCATAAGAACATCCTTATACTGTTGACATCTCATACTTTCCAAAGTCATATACATTGATATCAAACAACTCATTTCTTGAGTTATACATCATTTAAGAACCTAAACTCATCAAACACTTAATTAATTGATTTAACATCAAACTAAGCTCATTGTAAGCCTTAATCAAGTCTTAAAGTATCAATGTATACTATTTTATCCTTATATAACTCAAACAGAACATAGAACACAAACTCTCCTTTCTGCCAAACATTTCCACAATTATGAAAAGGAACCATACAATTCCTAAGATCGTAGAATATGTGATCCGAGACTCACCTTCCTTTTTCTTCAAATTTTCTTCTAGATTCTAACTCTTTCATGATAGTTCTTCAACTATACCTCACTTATACTTCAAGGATACTTCAATTTCTCATCATTTTATCTCAAACTCCAAGCCAAAATCATTTAATTGACAATTCATAAACAATTTCTCTCTTAGGCATCATCAATCAAACAAATGCTTTCATTTACTATCTTACAAGTTTTACCCTAGCTCTTTTCCATTCCAAGAACATTAAATTAACATCTTTCCCTAACATAAATTCATCTTCATCATACCTCTAATCCTAACCTAATTCATTCTCAAAACAAATCTATAACCTATGGTTTCTATACATCAAAACAAAACCAATCTATTCATTATATTTCAAGCACATCTCATCATCAACCTTGCATGCAATTCATCTCAATTCATCCCTAACCAATCTTTAGATGTTATTCTCACATATAACTCAATAAGGTAATCAAATTCTTACTTGGTTGTCTCAAGATTTCCTCAATCAACAAGCTAAACAAATCTTCCAATCATTAAATATACATTAAAAACAAGATGGGATTAAAGGGTTTCAATTTACAAGATAAGGGTTACGAAATTTTAGCAAAACTTTAAGGGATTTAGGGATTGTGTAAACGTGTCATAGGTGGGAGGAAAGAAGAAGAAAACGTAAGACCAAAACATGAAAGAAGGTGGTCTTGCAAGTGTGAAAGACATGGGTGAGGTGTGTGGTGAAGAAAATAGACATGTGTCATGCCAAGTGTCAAGCTAAGAGCCATGCTATGTGTTTTTGGCCTACACTCACAATTTTCACTCCCTTATTAGTCCATTTGTCATTTAATCTCTAGACCATTGTCACTCAGCTATACCTCCATTTTTCACTCTTTGATTTAAACCAATTGTCATCTATTATTGATGCCACATATCATCATGTTATAGGCTCATTTAACCTAAATTCCCATGTATCATTTTATCTTTCCCCTTTAACACTTTTCTTAGACTAGATGCACATATCACTTTATCAATCACTCAATTAGAGTAATAAATTCCCAATTTACTATTTATAACTCATCAAACAAAATTCAAGAAATAATCAACATACAAGCATGCCATAATCATTTAAGATCTTTCATACCCTGGGATATATCAGTGAGTGCATGTACTATTTGTACAATGTCCCCAGGTAATGATTCATGTACATATGCAAATATGATGTCTACAAATGAAATGCACTTCATAAATTCTCATATGATGACTCAATCTAACAGTTAAATATCTAAGTATAAGAATGGGCTACTACACACATCTTCTTGAATGTTCTTAGTAAGCTCATTCATAAATACTGTAAATAGGAAGGGGCCTAGCGAGGATCCTAGGTGTAGTCGAACGTCACTGAAAAATGTTTTTTATCTCTTCCTGTCGTCCTTACTCTAGTTTTAACACCTTCATACATATCCCTATTGGCATATATATAGGAAATAAGAACTTCCTTAGCTTCTAAACACCTCCAAATGATTTCCCTAGGTACCGTGTCATAAACCTTCTCTAAATTAATGAAAACTAAGTGTACGTTCCTCTATTTATCTCTATAATATTCCATTAATTGTCTAAGAATATATATTGCTTTTATCATAGACCCTTTTGGCATGAAACCAAATTGGTTCTTAGGGATAGTTATACCTTTTATCACTCTCTTTTCAATGTCTTCTCAATCATCCTCTCCCATAACTTCATGGTGTGACTGAGTAGTTTGATGCTTGTATAATTGTTATAACTTTGGATATTCCATTTGTTCTTGTAGAAAGGGATTAGTGTGCTAAGTCTCTACTCATCCGACATTTTGACATACTTAAGAATCACATCTCGATGGTTATCTTAATTGGTCTTATTAACCTTCCACTCTTCATCTTCCTCACTTGTATAATTGTTATAACTTTGGATATTCCATTTGTTCTTGTAGAAAGGGATTGGTGTGGTCTCTACTCATCCGACATTTTGACATACTTAAGAATCATATCTCTATAGTTGTGACGTACTCTTTGATCCATTCCATAAATTTGGATAGGAAATTAAAGGCTTGTAAAAAATCCATAACAAAGCCCTAGTTTATAAATTCAAAGGCTTTGTTAAAATCCATCTTTAAAGTACAATTCTCTAAAGCATATCTCTTTGTATGTCTTTAAAAGATTATTAAGCCACTAGGCTAGTATCCCCAATTTTCCTCCACTCTAAGAAGGCCTTTTGTTAATCATATATTAAATTTCTAAGTATCCTCTTAAGTTTTGATGCTAGTAGCTTGGAGACAATCTTATATAAAATTTAGAGCATGAAATAGGTTTGGATTCACTTAGTAAGCTTGGATTATGGCATTTAGGGATTAAATAGTTGAATTTCTTATTAATTTCCTTTAGAATTTCCCACCCTTAAGAAATTCCATAGTTACCTTTATTACGATATCTTTAGTGATGAGCTAAGCTTTTTGAAAGAAGATACTATTTAGTCCATCGAGTCTAGGTGTTTTCAAGGGGTTTAGCTTCAATACGACTTTTCCTATTTCCTAGGGTATGAATGATTTGGATAGGGATTCCTCCATCCTCCATACTAAATTACTGTGTGATGAAAGAGGTAAGTGTTTATGTTGTGAAGTTCTAGGGGTCAATGGAACCAATAGAGTTTTTAAAGAATTTAAATGCCTTATCTTTTAACTCCTCTTGAGAAATGGTTAGTTCTATATTGAATTTTCTTAGGAAACAAACTCTGTGATATTTTTCCTAGCTTTAACATAGTTGTGAAATAATTTTGTGTTCCTTTCCCCTTCTTTAAGCCATATAATCCTTGATCTTTACCTAATTAAGGAATTATGTGAGAAAACAACTTTTATGTAGTTTTGAACTGCATTCCTTTCCCTAAACTTTATAAGGTTATCCACTTAGGTGAAGAGATTCTTATACTGGTATCATAAATCTCTTGGCGTTTAAGGTTTTAAGATATACCTTGATATGCCCTAATTTCTTGACACAAATGAAAGATCTACATCTTTGTACCTCTTTTACCATTCCTTTGATGATAACATCCTCAAAACCCTCATCTTTAGCTAGGAAATTATTAAACCTAAAGGAGTTTATCATCATGCCCTTTATGAATAAGTTTTTAACAATGATACGAAAATGATTTATAATTCTTGGTTTGTCAAAATTTGTTGAACTAACAGGAAAGCTATCTAACCATTCATTGTTTACTAGCACTTTTTTTATGCTTTTTTTTTCTCAAATTTTGAGTTGAGGACTATTTGTTACTCCATGTTTGAAAATTAACTTTATTTCTCAAATCTGTTACCCCAAGGACTTGGAAACACTCCTTTAGAATAGAGTTGTAATATCTTTTATTGGAATTCCCTTTTGCCTTATTCATGTTTAATGTATTGTTGAAATGTCTAACTAACATTCAGGGACCAACAATAAAGCGGTGAATGATTAAGAGATCCTACCATAGGTCCCCCCTTTGTAATTATAAGTTTGAGCCATAAACAAATATGATATGCAACTGGATATTTCCTAGATAAACCAAATGTTGGAATGTAGTAGTTGGTCTGTAGTTTCTAGCTAGTTCACATGAACCTTATTGGAATCAAAAACAAAAAATCATATATAATGATGATACTGGTGACTAGATAAAAAGGTCCACTAATTCCTTATGACCTAAAGCTTAAAGATATTGTCTTAATGGAGTTTGACTTCTAAAAGGCATACAATTGCCAGTTTGATATCAAAAAACAGAATCCTTTAGGGCTATTTGTTTATTGGGGCGATTAATATCCCTAATATTCTATGTAGTAATTAGGTATAGAGTTTTGAGCTTTGGAGACTTACCTCTCATTTTCCTTCTAGATTTTCTTTTTCAATCAATTATGAACTCTTGCTCCTTTAGATTAGTAGTATCATTGTAATAATTTAGAAGCAAAACTAGCAAGATGTTAATTTAATTTCAAGTTTTATATGTGATAGAGTTTGCCATTTTTTAATATATTATTAATAAGAGCTCTAATAAATAAAGATCTCTTTTACATGCCATTACAGTGGCCTAACGAATTTGACTCATGTTGTGGTTCTATCATTGTCATCTGTAGTAAATCTTGGCCTCTATTCATCCACAATTATAGTGGGTTTCTACCTTTCTAGAGCAAAAGCTACACTAAAATTCTCAAGTACCAGCACCTCGTATGAATGTCAACTTATAAAGGATATAATTTTATGAGTTTTCTTTTCATTGACTAGGAGTGTAAATGAAAGAATAGTTGAAAGTTCCACTACGATACATCTTGACGATGGGGTTGACATAAGCATGATCTTAGGCCTAATCAATCAAAGAAATTTGTAGCCTGGGTGTATGCGGTCTTGATTTTTCACTTGGTTGAAAAACTTTTGTAATAGTTTCATGTTCCACTGTATTTGTTTGTCAAATAGCTTTCTATATCTAAATTAACACCATTCTGGTGAGGATTCTGGTTGAGCATGTTGGGTGCATATTCTTGGAACTAGTTCAATTAATTCAATTATTTATTTTCCAAAAAAAAGTGATGGGTCCAAAAATTGAAAATTAACTAGGAATTCATTTCATGCCTTAATAAAATAAGTCCATAAAGTTTCATTTATGCAATAAATCTACGACTATCTTCAAAAGATTAGCCTTAAATTGATTTAAGAGCATGAACGCTACCTCAAAATTTGAATACTATCTAAGGGCCAAGTTACTACTTGTAAATGGCTAAATCTGTTAGTTTTTTGTTCTTGATATTCAATCATCAAAGACATAAATCATGAATCATATGTAAATCATTTATGTCAATTCAGATCTTGAATATAATAATAACATATAGATGAAGTGAATAAATCACTTTCCCTGAGTGGAATTCATCATGATGTAGAGAGAAAACGTTTACCGATCACAAACTTGTTTCTCTCTCTTAACTCTCTTTTTGTACATAGCTTGATGGATAGTCCAATGCATAAATATGTTTTGTATTTATTTTTGTACTTAATTAAGTTAGAGAGATGACTAGTTTATATACACTTCTTTTGATATTAAATCTTGTACGTTCATCAAATACAAAATTAACAGTCAAGATTTAACATACTATTAAACAATGAAAACCCTAAACCAAGTTTAATATGGGCCTACATAAAATATGGGCTAGAACATCAAGCCCTATTTCTTACATTCTCTCACTTGGCTAGATGTTTCATCATTACATTTAATAGTATAATATAAGGCTAGCAAAATTAAATCTTATAAACTGTTAACATCATAAGCACCTCAACACAACAAATCTCATAATGTGGGTTATGGCGGTCATACATATTATAATCGTATACTTCATTCTATATACCACTACATTAAGAACTTATTATGTTTAGGTTGTCGTATACTTCATTCTATATACCACTACATTAAGAACTTATTATGTTTAGGTTCATAAGTTGTATATAAACAACATACTGTCCACATATTTGTTATAAAAATATATACAAATTTATTATTTAAACAATCATGTATACATAAACATAATGAATAAGAAATATAAAATTTAGAAATATATCATTATTGAGCTCAAGAGCGCTAAAACATTATCATCAAACATTATTATCAATCATCAATACAACAAAGACCCATCTTAATATGTTCTATATGCACATCTGTCCTAATATGTTCTATATGCACTCTTTGTTTCTAAATCTCTTCTTTAAAAATAAAATACTTCAATTCCATGTGTTTTGTTCCTCTAGAGAATTTGTCATTTTAGAAAAGAAAATTGTTGTAGAATTATCATAATAAATTTTCAACGGCTTGCTTACTGTGTTGATAACCCCAAGCCCTGCAATAAAGTTCCATGACCATAATGCATTAATTATAGCCTTATAATAAGCTACAAATTCTGCTTCCATAATGGATGAAGTAATTACAAACTGTTTGGCACTTTTCTATGAGATTGCTTCTTTAGCTAATAGGAATAAATAACCAAACATTGACTTTCTACTATCAACACATTCGACAAAATCTGAATATGAATATCCAATCACTTCTAAATGATCAAACCTCTTATAAGTGAGCATGTAATCCTTTGTTCCTTGAAGATATCTCATCACTTTCTTTTCAGCCTTCTAATGATCAATACTAGGATTACTTTGATATCTACCCAGCATCCCTACTACAAAACTAATATCAAATCTAGTACATGTTTGTAGGTACATCAAACTTCCCACAATAGAAGTATATGGAATTGTTTCCATTTCCTTATGTTCTACATCATTCTTTGGACATTGCATAAGACTTAAGCTTACCTCCCTTTTAAATAGGGACTACACCTGTTGAGCTCTTGCTCATGTTAAATTTCTCAAGAATTTTCTCAATATAGGATTCATAAGACAATCCTAATGAACCTTATGATCTTTTACAGAATATTGAAATTTCAATCACTTAGGTTGTCTCTCCCATATCTTTTATTTCAAAATCCTCAGAAAGAGATTCTTTAGTCTTATGCAACAAACCTAAATCATTAGCAACAAGTAAAATGTCATCAACATACGGAACTAGAAATATAAACTTACTCCCACTGATCTTTCAGTAAATACATCGATCAAGAGTGGTTTCCTCAAAACTACAGTAAAAGGTATTATTGAACTTAATATGCCATTGCTTGCAAGCTTGTTTAAGTTCATACATTGACTTTTTGAATTTACACACCATACTTTCTTTACCTTCAATGGAAAAATCTTCAACTTGATCCATATAAACTTCCTCCTCAAGATCTCCATTTACAAAGGTTGCTTTTACATTCATCTGATATAACTCTAAATCAAACTGAGCCACTAATGCTAAAATTTTTCTCAATACATCGTTCTTTAAGATAGGTGAAAAAGTCTCCTTATAATCAATGTCACCTTCTGAGTTTGGCAACAAGTCTAGCTTTATATCTTTCAGCATTGCCATTTAAATCATACTTGGTCTTAAAGATCCAATTACAACTAATTTGTTTAGAACCTTCTAGTAAGTCTATAAGATCCCATACATTATTTCAAGCCATTAATTTCAACTCTTTTTTATAGCATTAATCCATCTTTCAGAATGATCACTATCTATGGCTTGTGAAAATGAAACAGGATCATTGTCAATGCCACAATGAAAATCCATCTTATGCAAATAAACCACATAATCATCATAAATAGCCGACCTTCTAATCCTTACAGGTTTATTTAAAGTTTTACCAACTAGTTCATTTGTATGAGCTAGTAGTAAGTTAGGTTCTTCATGGGGTATTTCTTCATTATCCAAATGTTTTTCTTAATTATTTTGATCTTCCAAAGTAGAAACAACATTTGTTGTAGTTGTGGGTTTTAAAAACATTTATAGGTAATGGAACATCAACCCTTATTTCATTAATAACCATAACTTGATTTTCAACACTCCCACTAACCTCACCATTCTCTAAAAATTTGATGTTGACTGTTTCAATAATTCTAGAACTATTTTTTAGATAGTAAAACCTATACCCTTTGGATTTCTCTGGGTAATCAATAAAGTAACTACTAACTGTTCGAGAATATATTTTTCTTTCATGTGGATTATAGATACATGCTTTTGCAGGACAACCTTAAACATACAGGTTTCTTAAACTAGATTTCTTTCTAGTATATAACTCGAAAGGAGTTTTAGGAACTGCATTACTAGGAACTATTTACTTGATGCATAGCAATTCTAAACACTTACATCCACAAACTTTTGGGTAATAAGGAGTTACTCATTATACCCCTCACCATATCCATTAATGTTCTATTTTGCCTTTTTGCCACATCATTTTGTTGCGGTGTGCCTAGCATAGTATACTGTGCACATATGTCATGACTTAGGAGGAACTTAGCAAACGGACCATGACACTGTTTATATTCATCATACTTTCCATAATATTCACCACCTCTATCAAATCTTATAATTTTTACTTTTCTATCTAATTGCGTCTCAACCTCCTTTACAAACACCTTAAAGGTATTTACAGCTTAAAGTTTTTCATGCAACAAATAGATATATCTATACCATGGAAAATCATCTATAAAGGTGACGAAGTAATTTTCTCCCTTAAAAGATGGTTGTTAAAACTTTCATAAATGTCAATGTGTATTATTTTAAGAAGTTGACTATTTCTCATGGCTCCTTTCTCCTTTCTTGCTATGTTTGCTTTGTTTACCTTTAATGCGTTCCACACATAAGCCAAAATCAGAAAAATCTAGATTCATTAAAATCTCATTCTTTGCTAATCTTCTAGCCTTTCTTTGGATATAAGACCCAAAT
Source organism: Erythroxylum brevipes (assembly GCA_027479065.1). Taxonomy (NCBI): domain Eukaryota; kingdom Viridiplantae; phylum Streptophyta; class Magnoliopsida; order Malpighiales; family Erythroxylaceae; genus Erythroxylum; species Erythroxylum brevipes. The sequence continues at coordinate 61,245,124 of JANIHY010000210.1, forward strand.
GTTTATGCCACAAGTAAGCGAATGTTCATTCATTAAACTATGTTTCATTCCAACATTATGAATAACGATAAGTAAAGATTAAAAAAACATCATCAAGTTTCAATTTATATAAACTATCTATAAACATTTCATAACCAATAAAGGAATTATTCTTATACAAATTGAAACAACCATATCCACCCTTAAAGGTATATCCATTAGTATCAAGTTTAGAAACATAAATTAAATTTATAGAGATTGAAGGTACATAGAAAGTGTTCATTATATCCAAGTGAAACACAATATCTAATGTCTGCCTGTAAGTTCTTACACCTTCAATCGGGGCCTTCATTTGATTCCCCATAAACAAAAAGTTACTAGTTGGGCTTATGGTTTGGATTGTCAAGAGGCCCTGCATAATATGAGTAATGGTACCAGAATCAAACCACCAAGTGTTAGAAGGAACTTCAGATAAGTTTGATTCAAAGCATACATAAACATAATGTATACCTTTCTTTTCGAACCAAGCTTTACATTTAGGCAACCTTTTTGATAATGCCCTTCTTTCTAACAGAAGTGACATTTATCTAACTTTTTTCCCTTTCTTTCACCATCAGCAACTTGTGGAACTTTACCAGGTTCTTTTTTCTTAAAATTCTTGGCCTTTGGCTTGAGTTTCTTTCCAACTCCTTGACCACTAGGTTAATAGAATGAACTCCCTATTTCTTTAATCTTGCTTCCTCCTAAATAAGCTTACTGCACAATTCATCAATAGTCCACTTATCATTTAATGTGCTATAATTGATATGGAATAGTCCATATTCAGTAAGAAATGAGTTCATGATAAATTGCAATAAGAAAAAGTCTTCCACACTTATACCGAGTGTCGTAATTCTTGCTGCGATATTAGTCATATCAAGGACATGTTACTGCATACTCTTTGACCCCATTAAACTTTACAGTCGTGAATTCAACCATAAGTGTCCCTATAAATGCCTTATCGATACATCGAAACTTATCTTCCACAAGCTTAAGAAAATCTTTAGCATTATGATTTTTAGTGTTAGGAAGAGAATATTTAATGTTATTGGCAATTGTCATTAGCATAAAATTCAAGCATAACCTATTAGACTTTGCCCACTCTTTATGATGTGCCCTCTCAACCTTTGTACTAGTATCATTAAGATCAGCAAGCTTCCTCTAATAGCGTTAAGTCAAGATCCAAAGCACTTAAATGGAAAGTGACTTGTTCGCTCTATTAATAGAAATTCACACCAGTGAATAAGGTAACAGATGGAGCTTGAGAGTAAAGGCTAATAACTGCAAACATATAAACATTCACTAATTAACAGATTCAAACAGAAAGTGCATACATTAAATATATTGTAGGTTTCCTATAGGTGAACACAATAATACATATAATCACCTCATTAGAATGATATTTAAACTTTATAAGAAAATTAAATAAACTTCATCAAACACATATAACATCTTTGGACAGCTATATATATGTGAAAAGAGTATATCAATTTTCTCCTATATATTTATTAGTTATAGAACATTGATTTACCTTTGGATAAAGTCTTTAATTTCTAACAACTAATAATTTTTTTGTAATAGCATTTCATAAAGTACATAATTATATGACCACACATTCAAAAACTAATTTGGGCACTTTGATGACTAACAAATTAATTTTAAATATACTATCATATATAAAAAATGATAATGATAATCATAATCATAAGATGAAACTAAAATTAAAATTTTGATCATAGGTCAAAATATTATTAATATGTCCAAGACATAAGAAGTCAAAACTTTAAAAATCATTCATCCATCATCAAAATTTTCCAGAACTTAATTTTCTATTCAAAACTCTAGTTTTAGAATTTACGAAGAAGAAGCAATATATAGTAATTTTCCAGAATTGGAAAATTACCCAATACCCATTCTTAAATCAAAGATTTTCTTAGCATTATAATTTGCTACACGACATATGCTAAAGAAAGACAATAAGTGTAGCAAACTAAAGAAAACAACCTTAAGGGTGTGGCTTCACTCTCATTATTGTGAAACTTTTGTAACTCTCCCCAAGAAACGTTATTGACTGGAAATGAGAAAAGTTATTCACTTATTTAAACCAAATCCCAAAACCAGAGAAATAAAGAAACACATAGATGGTTACAAACAAATCAATAGAGAGAAATCAAGAGACACACAGGCGCATGTTGAGATTTGTTGACGGTGGAAACTTTTTTTTAATAGGGAAAAATATTCTTTATACAAAACCCTAAAATCATAATTTTTTATAAACATCATAATTGAAACAATGATCAAATCAATAATCTAAGGATTATTATCTATTAAAAAACTTAAGACTTTGATACCACATATAGGTTTTTCGTTCTTGATATTTAATTATTGAAGACATAAATCATGAATCATACGTAAACCATTCATGCTTATTCAGATCTTGAATATAATAATAACCACATAAATGAAGTAACTTACCTTGAAGAGAATTCGTCATAATGTGGAGAGAAAACTTTTACAAATCACAAACTAGTCTCTCTCTTAACCCTCTTTCTGTACGATAGCTTTATAGATAGCCCAATGCACAAATATGTTTTGTTTTTGTTTTTGTCTGTACTTAATTAGGGTAGAGAGATGATTAGTTTATATAAACTTCTTTATTGATATTAGATCTTGTACATCCATTAAGCTCTAAATTAACGGTAAAGATTTAACATAATATTAATCAATAAAAACCCTAAACTAAGTTTAATATGTGATACAGAAAAATTGGGCGGCCATATTTCTTATAAAATCATCATAAACATCTACAAACTACTTGTGTGGCTTGTTATCTGTAAATGCACTAGTGTTACATGATCTTGTAGGAAACACAACTTCTGACCAATAATATGAGCTAAAAAAGGAAAGTGGTAACTATTGCTTATGTTAGGATCGTGGAATCACACACACACAATAGCAAGAGCAAGAACGAAAAAAAATCAAAGGAGACATAGGGAATTTTTTACGTGGTTCACCAATGCGGCTACGTCCACGGAACGATGCACTAAGTTTGTTTCTTTTATTGTGTCTGAAGTACAAGAGACTCACGCACACTTTGTTTTTTGTTTTGCTATATAATAATAATTCTTTCTTAACAAGAAGTCCCAAACAACTAGGAGACCGTAAAAAAGAAATGTAAAGAGCATAAATAATTGAACCCTGGTTTGGGCCGGGACTCTCACCGGCCAGGTATTGTCCCATTTGATCGTCAGGTCCTTTAGTGAACCATATCCCCTCTTGGGGGCATGCGGGAGTCAAACCTGTGACTACAGGGTTTTGTTGGCTGTAAGACCCACGTCTCTTACCATTGAGCTACGTAGCTCAATGGTAAGAGGCGTGCGTTTCAACGCAATAAGACCTTGAGGTCATAGGTTCGACTCCCGCATGCCCCCAAGAGGGGATATGGTTCACTAAAGGACCTGGCGACCAAAGGGGACGATACCTGACCGGTGAGGGTCCCGGCCCAAACCACTTCCCTTCGAACCTCTCAATCTTAGCCTTTCTGTCTTCCATTGTTTTATTGTGATCTCTTAACCAACCAGGAGCTCTGATATCAGTTGTTAGGATCGTGGAATCACACACACACAATAGCAAGAGCAAGAACGAAATAAAAACAAAGAAGACACAGGAATTTTTTTACATAGTTTACCAATGCGGCTACGTTCACAGGATGATGCACTAGGTTTATTTCTTTTGTTGTGTCCGAAGAACAAGAGACTCACGCACACTTTGTTTTTGTGTTGCTATATAATAATAATTCTTGCTTAGCAAGAAGTCCCACACAACTAGGAGATTGTGAAAAAGAAACGTAAAGAGTGTAAATAATTGAGCCCACATCGAACGTTTTTCATACTTAGCTCCACGTCCTTAACAGCTTATATATCTAAATCTTTTTGCAGTCCTTGCTTGTCAAGAATAGGAATCGGCCAACTCGACTAGTGGAACATAATATTAAGATATTTTTTGTACATTCTTCTGGAGTGCACGTTGATTCCTTGTTCAACCTGATGCATGATTTTGAAGGCTTATTTTCATTGTTTATTAGGGATTTAGCGAGTAATATTGAACCAGACAACAAAAGGAATCCTTGCAGTTTTTCTTATGTTCTTTATCAACGACAAACAATATTTTCGATATACGATGTGTGAAACATATATATGTATGTATATATATTCTTGCCCACTGTAAGATAAACTTCCCATTTGTTAGAGACCAAGTCCCAAGGCCAGGATCATTTGTTTATAATGTGTGCATCTGCTGGGACTGGGAGCAAAAGTCCAGAATTTCTTCTCAAGGGTGATTTCTTACAAGTGAGGCAATATTATGTCAGCCCATTTATCGTCTTGACCAATGTTCTGAAATTTAGACCGATCATTAAATTGGTGGTCTTATTGATCACTGGTTTGACCGATTTGACCACCGATCGAACCGGTGTGACGTAATAATTATGCAATAATTATATTTAATTATATATAATATTAAAAATATCTATAAAAAAAATTGTCGGACCGGTCGGACCGGTTTTGACCGGTTCAAACTGGATCAATTCAATGCCAATTTTGAGGGATTAACTAGACCGGACCACTGACCGATCACCGATTAAACTGGTCAGACCGGCCGATCCGATCCGGATTTAAAAACAGAGGTCTTGACTATATATCGCCGCTCATGACATTAAATGATGGGGTTCCTAAGTGGACTATTAGTTAAAGACACCGCACTGGGAAGCAAAGAAAAAACATGAAACTGGGGGATTCCGAAGGGGCAACCCTCTTAATCCAATACGTGGCAGATATATATGCATGTATGGGTTTGGTACACCTCATTTTCGGCCAGCAAATAATGCTCGTTAACAAGTCAACTTAAACTGTGGCAAGTTTTCGTAAAACAGAAGAAAGGACTAGCTTGTATAGTAAAATTTGTCATCAAACATCTGCAAGTCTTCAATGGCAAAATAAAAAATGTCACAACTTAGACTCTTAAATCAATATTATTCTGATTCCGTAACAGACTGCGACTCGATTGTAAAGTCTAAAGTTATACGCCTCCTTATTACATCATTAATCTAAAGTTTATTTAACAATACATAATATTCTAAAAAGTAAGAGAAATAACTATTTCTCTTTGTTATTTCATTAGTCAACGATTTAATCTCATAGTTAATTAAGCATCATTTAACGAGAATTAAATAAAATTTTTTAAATTCAACGAACAATTTAGAACTATTGAGATCCATTTGATCTGTTACAATTTACTTTTCGCATAGTCTTGCACCAAAAATTATAGCAGCATATATCAACTAAGAAAACGAATAATAAATTTACTCCTCTCCTAACCATATGAATAACGATCCATGAACAATTATCTTGTGACATGACCGCTGCAAACTCTCTAAAACCAGTTCATAATAATGCAATATGTACGTGCTCGATCACATACGCAATTTCACAATTACTATCAACCTCATTACATATAGCATGTATAAGTATTATGACATTCATACAATATTATGTAATTGCTTAGTGTCTATATGTTAAATCTCCTTTCTTAAATTGGAAGTTGGTCTAGTGACGGTCAAATCACCATAGTTATTGTTGATTCTCACCAAAGTCACCATTCCTTTGGTTTTTCTCGCGTTCCAGTCACATCTCTCTCAATTCTCTTTATTTTATCTTTTGTTTCTCATGAAACTATCGATTGAATTTGGAACATTTAATGGTTTGGTTAAATGAACACTTTTTTCAAACAGGCTATGCCCTTTATCAATTGGGGTTTGGTTAATCGATAGAGGCTAATTAGAGGTTCAACTATCCATTGTTACAACTAATTAAACCCTTTACAACATGCAAAATATAGAATTTTCAATCGATTCTTTTTTCTTATAAAATAAAGAAAAAAATAGAATTTTGGTGCCTCTTAAATCACCTTAATATGATTTTCCTATTAAAAATTATACTCAAAATATTGAATAATATTGATCAGTTATAATAGCAAAATGAACTAGTTTATTTGTTCCCAAAAGTTTTCTCAAGTTTTATCACCATAATTAATCAATCATACACTTTTAGCTATCCAATATCAATTTCTAACTTAATTTACAAATATTAAATATTATCTTTAAAATATTAAGGATAAATTACATTTTAAATCCTAAACTTTGTTTGATTTTGTTATTCTAGACAAAAATATCAATAACATCAATCAAATACTCAAATATTTAATTTTTATAAAAATAATCCACTATTTGGTAGTGCTAATGTGAACAAACGTGTATGCTAGTTATTTTAGACATCAACATACACAAGAAAAATAATTAAAAATATAAACACAGAGGAGAAAAATCAACATGGCATCTCATATATGGTTTTGCCTCCTCCTACCTTTCCCTTTTTATAAGTAAACATTATAAAGTTGCTTTGATTAAGGGGCCAATTAAGAGGATTAAATTGATTGGTTGTCTAGTATAATGAATTACCCATACATTATCTTGATGTTTGGCGTTTCCTTGGAGCTCAGAGACCCAATTTAAAAATCTATCTCACACCTAAATTGCTCAGAGATTATCTTTAACTCTCTATATTCTATATACATTAAAGAGAAATAGATGCATTCCAAAAACCATGAGAATGAAATAGAACAAATCCTATCCATTCTTTCTTCTATGCAGAAAAACAATTATCAGTCTCCCTCCAAAACTAATAATATTCTCAAAAGAGTTTCATACTTTGAAAACTTCTTTCTGATTAGCATCCTAGTTATGGTAACAAATAAAAAAAGATAGAATCCATCTTTAAGAAAGGGCAATTTTTTTGACTTTTTTTTCAGGGAATATTAGTTGAAAGATCATATTTATATATTAAGTAAGGTTCTTTACCTTCCTATTATGTTGCAATTACTATTGGTAACATGGTGATATTTAAGAAATGTTTTTTCCTCTCAAAAACTAGAACTGAGCTAACTAGAATATATTTTTGAGAATTTAAAATGAGAATTTATATTGACCGTAGTCACTAAAATACAAAAGTTTAATTTGGTACTTAGTTGACTGGATCAAAAGCAATTATTATTAGGTTAATTCCACTTGCCCTATCTTGGCCTAACTATAATGTGGAAAACAATTAACCCTCGGGAATAGCTCTTTTTTCCTATCTGCTTAACCTTAAATAGAAAGCTAGCGAGCTCCTTCCTTCCAAAGATATGAAGATAATGCATTTAGGGTAAGCATTAGTAACTACCTACGATGCATGTTAATCAACTAGCTTTTTAAACAACTTTTGTTAGGACAATTGCAATTCAGGGAAGCAAGGAATCATGGGTTAGTTTTGGCTCTAAAGGTTGCATTTCTATCCATGTATGGAACCCAGTCAATTATAAACCATGATCCACTTCTTTCTTTACTAATACATTGAATTGTAATCCCTAGGATGATGATTGGTGCTTTATCTGTGATCAAACACTCACCTATTAAGTAAAAATTATTCGACCAAAGAATTGCATCCTGAATGTTTCATCGGGTATTTTTCCCTCACCTCAAAGAATTTTTGAGGTGGGGTATTCTTGAATAGCTAGCCAATACTCCCCATTAGGTTTATCATTCTCCTCAACAATTGATCTTGGGTCATTTTAATACCTTGATGGAGTCTCTTATTCCTTTCAGCTCAGATATACCATCATCCTTAAGATTAGTTGAACTTGTAGGTAGTTTTGACTACTTCCCATCTTTTGTTAGTGACTAACTTCAAAACTTTTGGTTAGGAAATGGGATTTTGGAAGGGGGATGTGTATGGTAGGAGTGCAATTCTTAAGTAATCTGAGGAAAGGCATAGGAGGAAAAGGGATTTTGGATGGGGGATGTGTATGGTAGGAGAGCACTTATTAAGTAATCTGAGGAAAGGCATAGGAGGTATATGTGCTCAACAGTCTTAGTAGAGTTGTTGCATAGGAGATAACTTAGGTTTCTAGTAAATCCCTTTCACTTATCTTTGGTAGCAAGCTTACCTTGAACAAGAAGTCATAAATGAAAGAAAGCTTGGTTATAACTTGAGGGTACTAAACAGGTTTTAGCCAGGGACGGAGCCATGTTATGGGGTGGGGGGGCTATGGCCCCCCGTTTCAAATATTTTTTTTAAAAAAATTACCTATATAATTAAAATTTTTAAAATTACAAATATAAATGGCTCCCTTTAAAAATATAAGTGCCCTCCTTAGATGTTAGCCCCCGGCCCCCCCTTAGAGTTGAGTCTGGCTTCGTCCCTGGTTTTAGCCATAGAACCTTTGGGTTATATGTTATATAAGATTTGTTAGACAATAAACTAGAGAAGTGATGGGACTATCTTATGGTGTCGTAGAATTACCATATATCTATACAGAAGCACCTAAGTTGGTTATTATGTTTAGAGTTTAAAGATTGAGGCAGTATAAGTTTTCATATATAACATCCATGATTATAACATTTAGGGGCATAAGCTATTTGAGATGAGACTAGTTGGCATTGTTCAAGAGGGGGCTATTACGGGACCATAAATATGTCAAAAAAGGTTCTTACACCATCTCCTCTATTGATCTTAAACTAGCCTCAACGTCTATCCCTAAGATTGAAAATGTACATCAGAGTCCGTAAAGTTTATGATTTAGGTTTATGAGTCCAGAATCCTGATTGCAATATATAATAGGAGTGCACCTACTTTAACTATGAAGACTCCCTATATGCCAACAATTTTCATATTCTTTTAATTAGCAGATTGTTATTACTTAGTTTCAATAGGATAATTCCTAAACCCATTCCTCCTTTGGGAGGCAAACAGTCTTTCAAGCCACTTTAGCTATTCCAACTGCCTATGAGGATCCAAACTAAATAGATCTCCTTAAATGTCTCTCTTATAGTTTTGGTAATGGTACAAGGAAGTGTAATGAATGTTAAACAATGCAAATGTAGAGAATTTAATACAAAATTTATAATTTGTATTCGACTAAAAAAAGATAAAGTCGATTACAACAATTGTCAACCCTAATTTGATCCTATCTATTAGGGGCATAAATTACGTAAAAGAGAATCTCTTGTAAGAAATGGTAATTCCTATATATAAAAATGGGGTAAGGTGTTGCTTAAGTCCTATGATGGAGTAGATGCAAAGAGATAAGTGGGAAGCTGATGTAAATAGGAAGGCATAACCTTTGTATCTGTTTATAGTTGGCCCATATATGCTTCTAAACAACTTTGTTATTTCATTAGAGCTTTAATTGTGTGTGGGTTAGCTGTTGAAAGTAGTAGGAGGTTATCAATAAAAGACAAGTTGCATATCTTTAGCTTCTTACATTTCTTGGATATTTGAATTGCCTCTCTAGATTAATTATATGTCTAGTGAGTCTTAAAGTACTTCTTATAACAAGTGCAAATATATAGGACGATAGAGGGTCTCCCTGTCTCACCCATTTCTCCCTTTGAATGTTTAGGTTAGGATTTCATTGATGAGAACACCATCGAGATACATTGTTATATACAGTTGATAAAAATAGTAGGAAAACCTAGTGCCTCTAAGATATGAACGATAAATCTCCAATTAAGGTTTCAAAGGCCTTTTCACAATCAAATTTGATTACACAACTCTTAGGAGTCTATTAGCTAACATTTTAGAAATAACTTTATATATGAAATTATATTACAATATGGGTCTAAAATCTTTAAAGGAAGTAGGATTTAGTTTTTTGGGAATAAGAGTCACAAATGTTTTGTTAAACTCCATTAAGATGTACCCCTTATTAAAAAAAATTTAGGACTATTTGGTGAATGTATCCTTGATTAGATGCCAAGATTTTTTATAAAATAACCTGCTGAACCCATTAGAGCCAGGAGCCCTATCAAGTTTGAGATTAGAAAATAACTTTCTCTTTATTTGCTGATATGAAAAGGATAATTAGATTGTTTGAAGTCTTATAAGAGAATGTATCTGATATGAAGGATCTAAGCAGATTGGTTGATGATAAAGATTGGTCTTGAGTGCCCATAAACTCTAAAAAGTGGCTATATGTAGCTTTTGGAAGTGCTTTCTAGGTTGTGATTATAGCTCCGTCATTTGTTTGGATAAAGGAAATTCTACTTTGGTTTATTTTGGCTAGCACCGATTTGTGAAAGAAGGTTATGTTCTTATCTTTATGGCCAAACCATTGAATCCTAGATCTTTGCTTAGTCAAGGAATATTAGGCTTTAAGATCCCTTATATGATACTTCAAATCATATTTCTCATTAGCCTTTGATGAGTTATTCATAATATCCAACTAGAAGAAATTGTATACTGCATCCAGCTTACTTTTTGTTTCCTAGATGGTTCCATTGAGATTTCTATATCTAACTAGATTACATAATTTGAGTTCCTTCTTTATACACTTTAAGTTCTCATTGTAGACAAAGAAAGGAAAACCTCTAATATATGCATTCAATCCTCTCCTCACTGCTTCCTTAAAAACCTCCTCCAATAAAAGATAATTATTGAATCTAAAGGGATGGTGTAGATTTTTGGCTTCATCCAACTTTTGGATAGATATAGGGATGTCATCAGAGAAGTACAAATCTCCAAATATAGCTTTGGATCACAATAATAAGGATAGCCATTGGGAGTTTACCATATCTCTATCTAGTTTTTTCCTTAAAAACCAATTTCCCTGTCACTTATTACTCTAGATAAAGAGATTTACTTAAAACTTTAGGTCCCCTAGCTTAATATCATTGATACATTTTGCTAAATCATTTACGAAATTACACACTTGTATGCATTATGTTGTGCTTCCATGGGGAAAGATGTGCTATTGAAGTCTTCCATTACTATCTAGGGAGGATTAATGTTGTTTTGGATCTCCCTCAACATGTTCCATAAGTCAATTCTCTGGAAAGCATAGTTAAAAGTATAAACAATAAAGACATTATAGTTATATTATTAATCATAATGAGATCTAAGTGGATGATTTAGTCAACAATCATAGAGCTTGCAATCCTTAGTGACTACTGCTCATATGGTCTAATGATTCTACCCTAGTGATGGGTAGAGTGATTGGTGATGGTCCAGTTGCATTTCAAAATTCCAAGACTTTGATATTTTCACTTTCAACTTAGTTTCAAAAAAAACCAATTAAGGAGGATTTTATTTCATAAATATCGTTGTTTGTGATGGTTGTTAATTCTGCTAACATTTCAACATAGGAAATTCATTTATTGTTCTTTTTGAAGTTGTGGCTCCTATTTTTCTTATTATACATTCTCCGTCAATGGGTATAAGGTCACTCAGTGGAACTTTCTCCTAAATTATATTAGAAGTAGGGCACTAATTTATTACTTGTTTTGCTCTTATCTCATCTTTATTTTATTGACCTATTAAGTCCTATTGGGGGGGTTAATGTAGCATTGCATTTATGGGAGTAAAGGTAGGACTAAAATCTGAGTAATTTATGTTGTCCCTCCTTCTCTCTCTCTCTCTCTCTCTATCACATCCTCTCCCTTCCCCGTACCCCCTCACCCCCTCCCCTTGCCCCTATAATATAATGCTTCTTCTCAACGTTGGCCTCCTCCTCTTTGTAGTCATTTTAATTATTGAGATTCATTAGTTCCACGTAGCTGTCTAATTTGAACACTTTATTAGTAGGTCTGCATTTTTTGGCTTTTGAGTAATATATTAGGTCTCCATTGATAAGTGAATCGTATGGAGTCTTCATACAGATGTCCCTAATTGTTTAGTCTCATTATTAGGATACAATTTAGAAAGGATTATATAATTATCACATTAATAAAAGTTTGAAATTTAAAATGTAATTTACCTAAATATTAAAGCAAATTAGACCATAAGAGATGTCAAAATCAAAGTTTTGTGTTTTGTACTATACTGGCTAAAAAAAAGTACTGAAATGTAAAACATAATAAGGTTGATGTCAGTCGAAAACAAAAGTATCAATTAGATACTTTTGAAATTTGTAAATTTAAAAAAGTGGAGGACTTAATTAAAAAAGATAAAATTTTCTAAGCCTATTTTCTTAAGTCTTTCATCCCCAGCCACTGTCATTCTTCTGCCTTTCTCTCATTTCAAGCCCTCAATGTTACTAGCCACCAGTTCACCACCTCTAGACAAGATTACAACTTATATCTTGTCTTTTGTTCAACATTCAATTTTAAGTTAAAGTAGTTAAAGTTAAGAGTCATTAAATTTAGCCATTAATATTTTCAAATGTAATAACAATTCACAATTGCCCATTTAAGAATTATATGAATATGCTTTAAGTAATAATTGAAATCTAAAGTTTAATTAAGTAATAAAAAGCTTTAACCTGTGATATTAGATTCTGCTACAAAATCAATATTTATGAATTATATTCTTTTCTAATAATAATTAAAGAAATAAAAAGAGGAAAAGGAGTAGAAAGTTTTTTGTATATTTTAATAATCACATCAATAACTCGAAAATAAGCTTTTAAGTATTTGATTAAGAAATATTTAAGGGCTATTTTATATTTTTTAATTGAATAAATATATTGTAATTATTAAAAATTCAAAAACTGATATTTAGTATTGATAGATACAAATACCAAATTAGAGCTACATTATTTTGTAATTTTTAAAAATTCGAAAGACGGTATTTGATATTGATCAATATCAACACTATATTATATTAAAGTTGAATCTGACACTAAAATCAATTATGTATTCATAATATTGATCAAAATTTGAAGTGTTAACAAAGAGAAAAGTCATAATTTCCTCTCTTTACGAGGTTTACTATTAAACCATTAAAAGCGGTTTATTTTCTTGCAAGAATAGTTTCAACTTGTGCTGACTAAAGATTTAACATGTCAATTAGTCCACCACATTACTTACATGAACCACCTTTATATACTACAGCATTCCCATATCTCTCTAACTTTTTAATGTGGTTGTCGCTATCTTTCATGCATTTCATCTCAATGGTCTAGGAAATTCTGTTTCCTACTGTTGGAAACTCCTGATGAGATCAGGAAAGTTACTTATATCCAATCTTTTAGGCCAAGTTCATATCTAACTAAGAGATAGGTAATTCCCACTACAATTCTATCTCTTTTTTTCTTTAATCTAAATTGGATCCTTGATTTTTCTGCCATCTCAAAATTATGCAACACAGACACATGAATTGGTAGTAATTAGACTGAAAGTTGCTGTCCAAATGGGAGGCTGGACGCGTTGCAAAATGTAACAAATTGACTTTTATTACTTTAAATGAATTTAACAACGTAACGATACTAAAAATCATGATCTTGACTTTTGCTTGTAATGTTAGAACTTAGATCACTTGGCCATCCTTTATTTTACTGAGAGGTTCACTTTACGAAGAAACGGGCTTGATGGTTCCCCATACCATGAACCAAAGGTGGCAGCAAGTCAAATGACTTCTAGCTTCTAAAGTCTCATATGCCTTTGAATGATAGCATACCATTTTAGTCAAACAATTCCCCAAACCTCACCTCAACCTTGCAGCCATTATAAATAGAATCCTAAAGTACCATTTGTTGTGCACGAAGCTACTTCACCAAATAAAAAAAAGAAGGTTGGTGAAAATACGGAACATTTCTATCATGAGTAGGGCAAATAACACAAGCAAAGTCTTCTGTTTTCTCCTTCTGTGTTCCGTGATCTCGTTAACAACAACATTGCTTGAAGGAGTTGAAGCACGAAGGTTTAGTGGTTCAAGGTTGGCCGGCGATGTTGGTAGAGATAGGCCTGAAGGTTTAGTTCGGAATGGCGAAGTGAAGGATTCAGGGCCAAGTCCTGGTGTTGGACACAAGTACAAAGATCTCCAAGCTATAAAAGACGTCAAGAACTCCGGTCCTAGTCCAGGGAATGGCCACAAGAATGTTAGTGGAAAGAACCAGCAGCACAATGATACTGTGTAAAATGGAACGAAGCCATTAATTCTCTCTTCTGTTTCAACGCTTAGTCTATGTAGACATCATTGCCATTGTACTATGATCTATCCATGTTAGTATAATTAGGCACTTGATATTCTCTTTCCATATTATGAATACCATACTGAATTTGATATCGAAATAAATACTGGTATAGTACTAGATACCATTTTGGATAATTTTTTAAATTTATGAAATAGTTCCTAAAATTTTTAAAATTTGCAAAATAGTCTATTGGTATATTGTACAATTGTATTGTATATTTTACTAGGTTATTGTTTACATCAACCATGTTTTTAAAAATTATAATAATAAATAATAATGACAATTAATATAAAATAAAAATAAATTTTAAATATTTCACATATAAATAATAACCACAATTAATATAAACAAAGACAATCATCATCATACAAATATAAAATTAAGAATAATACAAAGTATTTAAAATATTAAAATAATATAATTTCATCATTTTAATAAATAATGCTACATCAAAAGATTTAAAATATCCAATAAAAAAATAATAAATACTTTTAAACAATTTACAAAAAGAATTGATGACGAAAAAACAATCAAGTAGAAGTTAAACCTGAAACAAAAACATTACAATTACATTACATATATAGAATTTAACCTAAACATTAAATACAAGTAAAATTAAAAGAAAAACAAAAACAAAAACTTGAAATTCAATTATCAATGGGAGGATATCCACAAGAATTGCACTGACCCTAATGATCATTTGATACAAAATCCTCATCATTGAGAGGAGTTTCATCATCATTATCATTCAAATTTAGTGCACCAAATAACATGTCAATGCTTTTTCATCTAAGATTATCTTCTAAATCTAAATCATTCACATTAACTAAATTGGGTTTTTTAAAAACCTAATCCGTCAAAAGATCAATATTATAAATGATAATTGGATCAGTTGAACTACTTGTGCTATTAAGACTCCTAGTAAACAATTAAATTTAATTATTCGAAAATTATAAGAAATTATATCGAAATTAATAATGATAATAATACCTTTTCACGAAGCTTTAAATTGTAACGAATAGAAACCAAGTCATTCAACCTCTTAGCTCCAATCTATTCCTTTTCTTTGAATGGATAAATTCAAATATGCATCAGTGTCGTTCACAACCTATTGCATTCATACATTAATTTAAAATCTGAATTGCAAACCTTTTTAATTCTGGAACACCATTTCTGAATTGATCCCACCAAAAAACTGAAAGTTATAAGATAATAAAAGTAATGTTATAAATAAAATAAAGTGATAATTAATTTTCAAAAAATAAGAAAAAGGAAATAACTAGTATCTGGAAAAAGTTTTTCTCTTCGTCGAATAACAATCGGCATTCCGAAATTCCCATAAAAGAACTTATAAAGCTCCATTTGTAAATTTAAAAGATCTTACATTGCGTCAAGTCTAACAATTGTTATAATTGTTAAAAACATTTCTCTATTAACTTCAGCTTGCTTTGTAAGATCTAGTCTAAAACACACACTAGGATTCAAAAATGCCCCAGTTGCAAACAATGGAGAAGAAAGTTGTCTTTTCCTTCTCTCATTAATGATTGAGAGCTATGATGTATATAAAGAAGACCTATTTTCAGATTGGCTTTGATTGCTTCCGTCGCTCTTTCCATAACATCTAAAATATAACCCATTGTTAGCTTTTCTTCATCATCAACCAAACGAAGCATTCTCACCAAAGACTCACAAACTCAAATAACAAATTGACATTGAGACCAAAATTTTCTATCTTCCAGTATAATATTACAAACCTCCACTCCAGTATTAGAACTAGCATGTTGAGATGCAACCCACTTATCACTTGTAAATATTTGCCTTAACTCCTTCTTCATTGAAACAAAAGACTGGAGTGATAAGAAATTTGTTGCAAATCTTGTCACAGTAGGACGATACAAATTTTTACCATTGGTAAATTCCTTTCTCATCAAATTTAAAACTCATGCACGATTATAAATGAACTTTATCATCTTTTTAGCCTTCTGCATAGTCTTATCAATAACAGGAAAATACATAGGATCTCCTATATTCTCTAGTATTAAGTCAATGCAATGTGCAATACAAGGAGTCCAAAAAATGAATTATACGTATTCTGCAACCTTTTTTCTGCCGCTTTATAAATAGAATCATTTTCAATAATGAACTATACAATGTTATCCGGCCTTACTTCATTCACAACTTCATCAAATAGCCTAAACAAAATCTCAGTATTTCTAATAAGGTCAGATGCATCAATAGATTTCAAAAACATAGAACCATTTGAAAAATAAACCAAAAAATTTATAATAGGTAATTGTCCCCTATTTGTCCAACCATTAAACATAATTGAACATCCATAAGTATCCTAATTCACTATTCTTTCAACCAAATAATGTCTAATTTCAGAAACAACAAAACTCAAAAGTTTACCTCTTAAGTCATCAATCGAAGAGCCTTTGTATCTTGGACTATAAGAATCTATTACATCCATCATAGGTTGATAATAATAAGATTGAGAAGCATTGAATGACAAACCTGTATCATACCACTATCTAGCTACTGCCATATCGACATTGTGAGTCGCATCTCTTGATTTCATTTTACTACCAATTGAAGGTTGGGCTCCAGGAGTTGTTCGTGGTGCAAATAAACTAGTCACCTACCTTCCTCTCTTCCTCACATTAGATTCTTCATGAGCCTGAGATGGAACATTACCAATACCACAATCACCATTACCACTACCCACTTCCACCTTTAACATTTCTAAAATCACCACAGAAAATAGAAAATAAACTTCTACTTTCAATTTCAAAATTCAATATTTCCCTTATATTTCTCTCAAATTGATGTTTATCAAGCAATATTTTCATCTTTCATTTCACATCATAACTTACTTTTTTACACACTTCCACATCTCCTTTAACCTCAGCTAAATGCTTTTTTAATCGGGTGATTTCTTTACCTTTCAAATGCTTGTTACAAACAAGCAAATGGAATGGTTCTTCATATCGGGAGCCATACCAACATGAGCCCAAGCTGGATCATTGAATCTTCCTGAAGTGGGTTAATCGGGAGTACTTGAACTTTCTTCCGTTTATCTGTACACATAAAAATAAATAACACATAATTTTAGTACACAATTCAACTTCATGGAACATAATTCACTATAAGTTAAAAGCTAACAATTTAAAACATTCAACATATATAATAACATAAAACATACATTAACAATTTCCAATTTCAACAATCACAAAACAATCATAATTCTATTTCCATTTCCAACAAGTTCCAATAAGTTTGAATTCCAATAATCACAAAACAATCATAATTTCATTTCCATTTCTAACAAGTTCCAACAATTTCTAATTTCAACAATCATAATTCTATTTTCATTTCCAATAAGTTCTAATAAGTTCCAATTCCAACAATCACAAAACAATAATAATTTCATTTCATTTTCTTCCATTTATAATAATTTCTAATTCCAATAATCACAAAACAATCATAATGTCATTTCCATTTCTTTCCATTTACAACAATTTTCAATTTCAACAATCACAAAACAATCATAATTCCATTTCCAATTCCAACAATTTCCAATTCCAACAATCACAAAACAATCATAATTTCATTTCTATTTCTATTTCCTTCCATTTACAACAATTTTCAATTCTAACAAACACAAAACAATCATAATTTCATTTCCATTTCCAACAATTTCTAATTCCAACAATCATAAACAATCATAATTTCATTTCCATTTCCTTCCATTTATAACAATTTCCAATTCCAACAATTACAAAACAATCATAATTCTATTTCCATTTCCAATAAGTTCCAATTCCAACAATCACTAAACAATCATAATTCCATTTTTATTTCCATTTCTTTCCATTTACAACAATTTCCAATTCCAACAATAAAAAAGCAATCATAATTCTATTTCCATTTCCTTAATTTACAACAATTTTCAATTCCAACAAACATAAAACAATCATAATTCCTTCCATTTCCAACAATTTTTAATACAAACAATCACAAAACAATTATAATTCTATTTCCACTTCCTTTCATTTATAACAATTTCCAATTCCAACAACCACAAAACATTCATAATTTCATTTGAATTTCTAACAATTTCTAACAATTTCCAATCTCATTTCCAACAATTATCCACAATTTCCAATTCCATTTCCAACAAGATCAATACATTCATAAACCAATTTCCATTTCTATCAATTTTCAACAATTTCCATTTCCAATAATTTCCAAAAATTTCAATTCAAAGTTTCAAAAATGAGGATCAAGTTGAAGGGTATGATATGATTTACATAATTGCCAAATAATGAATGACATATCTTATACAATTGTTC
>JANIHY010000210.1:61544813-61559389 GCA_027479065.1 Erythroxylum brevipes
GTTAAATATATATATTTAATGAAAAGATATTATCAATTTTAAATAGGAGAATTTGGTAAAGAAAGGGTGGGTTTATTTTGTTGTCACTACTGAACATTGTTCAATAATTTAGACATAACTTTTTATAAAAAATATCAGATTTAGATCATTCAATATGATATAAAACAATTGATAGTAAGGCATTTAGAGTTGATACAAACTCATCGGTAATAAAGTTTAAGCATTGGTTAGACATATTAGTTTGACATATTAGTGGACTAATGTCTCAAACTAGTCAAATAATATGTTTGAAATTGTTTTCTTAAATAATTTTCTGATGGGAAATAAACCGTAAGAATAGAAATAACAACAAGGGGAACAATTGAAGAGACAAGTTAGATGGAAAAGGAAGGTAATTCTAATGAAATACATTAACGTCCATATATAAGATTTGCATAATGTTTGAACTTCTTTCAACCACAAAAAATGATTTAAGGTATCCTTTATATGAAGCTAATAATGCCTGTCAATTAGAAGTTTAGGTTTATTATTTTGTTAATTGTGAATATTAAATGCCTTATTGAGTGTTAATTGTAAATATTATTGCCTGGGACGAAATAATCAGGGTAAAAAATAGAGCATGTATCATTTTGTTATCCAGAGAACTTTGTATACATGTCTGTTGGTCACAACTCTAATGGGAAGTACATCATTGTTGTATGAGGCACATTACAGTAGTTAGGATTAGATTCGGACCAATTTTCACATGCTACGTACTTCATCAGAAGTACTGTTAACGCCACGTGTTACTCGTTGCTGCTTTCACAAGCCTATGTATATGTGGAGTAGTGTCTTCTCTGACAGAGGTGAACTTAATCTTCACATATAACGATGGAAGGCGGAGAGAGAGTTCCGCCCACTGCAAGACCGTTAAAACTTGGGTTCGGCGGGCCTGCCAAGCACTTCACGGATGCCATTCCCATCGGAAATGGCCGCCTCGGTGCCATGGTGTGGGGCGGCGTCTCATCGGAACTTATCCAGCTCAATGGTAACTATTGTAATGATGTAAGCTTTTAAATTGAATAGTTTCTTGAAAATGGTAAGATGTTAATTGTGATTAGAGCTTACTTCTAGAGGACACGCTCTGGACTGGAGTTCCAGGGAACTATACAAACCCTAATGCTCCTGAGGCTTTGAGTGTGGTGAGGAGGCTTGTTGACGAGGGTGAATATACACAAGCTACCGCAGAAGCTGTCAATTTGCTCGGTGCTCGTAAGAATGTATGTTGCCATTTAGAGTTGCTGCCTTTTTTTTTTCCCCTTTCAATGATATCGATTGTCCTAATCTTGTGCTTTTGATGATTAAGGCTTACCAACTACTTGGTGATATAAAGTTAGAGTTTGATGATTCCCATCTGAGTTATGTTGAGGAAACATATTATAGGGAGCTGGACTTGGATACTGCAACGGCATTGGTGAAGTACTCTGTTGGTGAGGTGAAATTTACACGAGAACATTTTGCATCTAATCCTGATCAAGCGCTTGTGATGAAATTTTCGGGAAGCAAACCAGGGTGTTTATCTTTTAGAGTGTCCTTACACAGTAAGTTAGACCATCATGCTTATGTTAATGGAAAGAATCAGATTATAATGGAAGGAAGTTGCCTTGGAGAATTGATCCCATGGAATGCGAAGGAAAATGAGTATCCAGCAAAAGATGAAGGAAACAAGGATCCAATGGGGATTCGGTTTTCTGCTGTTCTTGATTTACATATTAGTGATGGCACAGGTGTGATACATGTTTTAGATGATAAGACTTTGAAGGTTGAAGGTTCAGATTGGACTGTATTGCGTTTAGCAGCCTCATCTACATTTGATGGCCCTTTCACTAACCCTTCAGATTCAAAGAGAGATCCTACTTCTGCATCTTTACATGTGCTGGAGTCAGTATCAAACCTGTCTTATGCTGATCTTTATGCACGTCATTTGGATGATTATCAGAACCTTTTCCACCGTGTTTCATTGCATTTGCATAAAAGCTCTAACAGATTTACAGGAGATGAGTCCCTGGAGATGAAGAACCTTGTGCCTTCTGTGAAAAACCTTCAAGTGAAACAGGAAAATGATGTTATGATTCCAACTGTAGACAGGATACAATCTTTTCAATCTGATGAAGACCCATCATTGCTGGAGCTTCTATTCCAGTTTGGCCGATATTTGCTTATCTCTTGTTCACGCCCTGGAACACAGGTGGCCAATTTGCAGGGAATATGGAACAAGGATCCTCAGCCAAAATGGGAGTATGTTGGTTGTCTTTTGTTGAGCCCACTCTTTTAATCTGTTATGTCTTGTTACTTCTCAATACTTCTTAGCTATTTATTAATTGTTGCCAAGGTCCTCACAGATTCTCATAATACCAGTTTACTAAGAATGAACTCCATTATGCTTCTGATTGATATCCATGAAATAATCTGACACTTTTTAACATAAAATTGAAGCAGGAACTAGCAGATGTACTGTTTTTGTTGTAGTGTTAATAATTGATGGACTAGTTAATGTTATTGGTTTAATTACAAGCAGTTGTAATTCTGCTGTTGATTATATTTACCCTGTCGGTCTTCTTTTAAAACAGAACATAAGTTGACGAACTTCAAAATGGAATGGGGATCAGAACCTGGTGATTAAATATGATTCAGCAATGGATTTTACCTCTTCTTTTTAACAATATGACGTTTGTATCTCCATTCATAAAGAAAAGGAGAGATTCTATAAAAAATGAGTGGACAGGAGAGAAAGAGAAGGATATTTCTTGCATTCAATCTTTAGCGCATCTATCTCTGTTTTCAGGTGTGCTCCTCACTTGAACATCAATCTTGAAATGAATTATTGGCCTTCCTTGCCTTGCAACCTTAGTGAATGCCAAGAGCCCTTGTTTGACTTCATCAAGTCTCTGTCAGTTAATGGAAGTAAAACTGCTCAAGTAAGAACCAATCCCACTGATGAGACTATCAAATACATTAAAGATATGAACTAGTTCTTTATTATCTTTAATCTGATAATATTGCTAGATTTATGGAAATTAAGGAGTATCTAACTTTTTTAAGAGGAGGATTAAGAAATCTAAGATGCCATAGTTAGCATCTTAAGTTTTGAAATAACAGACTGCTGAAGTGTATTTTCATGAGTAGTAAGTTCCCATGTCAGAGAAGGCCTAAACCAGCAAGATCCCTATCCAGGTCATAAATTCCTCAAATTGTTATTTCTTCCTATGTTTCTTATCTAGATTCAGAATTTGATAGGTAAATTACAAAGCACATGGGTGGGTTGTGCATCATTCCTCTGACATCTGGGCGAAATCATCAGCAGATACACTTGATCCTACATATGCACTGTGGCCAATGGGCGGGGCATGGCTTTGTTTACATCTTTGGGAACACTATAATTTCACATTCGAAAAAGTAAGATTGTGATCCATAGCTGAATTATCATGTTGCATTCATTTGATTTATGGCTACTTATATCCTCCCTGTGACAAAAGCTTGCATCTTTCTGCAATACTGTTGGATTATAATGAACTGTTGGCACCAGTCCTATATTTTGTCTCTGTTATCTCATGCAACACTAAATGAAGAAGTTCTCCACTATGTGTATTTTCACATCTCAAGTCTTAACATAATAAAAAGATTGGTTTCCCTTTTAATTGACTGCTGACTAAGATAAGAAATTAAGAAAACTCTAGAAATAGAAACAAAAACCTGTTCATGGCTTCTCCAACTAAACCATTGTTGATGAGGAGAAACATCTGCTGACGCAGATGAATGTAAAGAATTATATTTTCTTTTTTACATTGTACATTACTTTACAATTCTCAGAACAGTTTTAGTTTATGAGAACCTCATACATGGATTTAGGAAGATAAGTTACTTTAGTTTTCTTACTGGTTTAGTTGAGAAACATGAGATTCTAGGATTGAAGTAACTAAGTTCTGTCTTGCATCTGGAACTTGTACAATTTCATGAGGTCATCCATGACTGAAGATTACCATTTCATTTCTGCTGAAGCTTCCCACTCTTGGTGATATTGTTTTTGTGCACCCTTTGCTAATTTTTCATAAATTTCTAGGACTTTCTTGAAGCAAAGGCATATCCTCTTTTGGAAGGATGTGCATCATTTTTGTTGGACTGGTTGATTGAAGAGCATGGGAAATATCTGGTAACCAATCCATCCACTTCTCCTGAACATGCTTTCATCACTTCAGATGGCACACATGCCAGTGTTAGCTACTCATCAACCATGGACATAATGATCATAAAAGAAGTATTTCATGGACTTGTTTCTGCTTCGGAGGTGAGGCTCTTATTCTACATTTGATACTATAATGATAATCTTGTGCGTTGGTTGTCTGGCTTTCTTGTTAACCTACCTACGGAACAGGTTTTAGGAAAAAAAGAGGATCCTCTGGTTCAGAAAGTTAAAATGGCTCAAGCAAGGCTTCGTCCCATAAGAATTGCTCAAGATGGTTCTGTCATGGAATGGGTATGCGATTGACTTGCATACTGATTTATCAATTCTTTCTTGAGAGGTCTTATATATGTTTATTTGAGTGAAGTTCCTTTATAGCTGCTGAAATTGACTTGTTCATAGTTCTTCCGTAGAGCAGGCAGAAGATTTTAAGGATTCAGAGGTGCACCATCGACATCTTTCACATTTATTTGGTCTCTTTCCGGGGCATACATTGTCTCTTGAGGAAAATCCAGACCTTTGTAAAGCAGCAGAGAAAACCCTTTATAAACGAGGTATGTCTAGATTTACTGACTAAACTGGTTGTTTGACTGTTATATAACTAACTAGCTTCTGGTTTTGGATTATCAGAGTGGATTCCTGCTGTTTTGTTAAAAAACAATAGCTCTTCTTCCATAGCTGGCAGATTATGATAATATTTTCTTACCCTGAGAAAACAAAATCCTTGCCTAGGACAGTGCCATATCAATGCAACTTAGTAATTTTTCATTTGAAACTAGGTTGTGATTAGAAATGCAAAGATAAAAATGAGGCCAGTAGTGTCACAAAATTGAGCAACATGCATAAGAAAGAGTTTTTGTTGCATGTTTGACAATTTCGATTAGAGAACTTTGCACCTTCATGTTCTCCAGGGTGCCAAATATGCAAATTTCCATGGTAGTCTTGTTTCCTGAAGGGCATTAAATCAGTTAGTTTGTCCTAGCCCACCCAATAATTTATCTAATGGGTTATTGTAGCTAGTTTCTTCTTAATGTGTAAAAGCAAATTGAGGCTCTCAATTGACTTTGTTTACTTGGATTTCATAGTCATATTATATTTCTTCTTGTCCTTTGGTTCATGAAAGCAGGAGAGGATGGTCCAGCATGGTCAACAGCATGGAAAATTGCTTTATGGGCCCGTCTACGAAATAGTGAACATGCTTACAAGATGGTTAAACATTTGATTAAGTTGGCAACTCCGGATGCTGAGGTTGGCTTTGAAGGTGGTGTGTACAGTAACTTATTTACTGCACACCCTCCTTTCCAGATTGATGGCAATTTCGGGTAAGACTATCACTTGTGGTACTGTAACAATGAACATGTATCAGTTATCTAGCAATTAATTCCGTTCCTAACTTGACGAAGCTCGATCTCTTGTATATTTTAGTCTGACTGATTCATACCTTAAATATTAAGATAGAAGAGGAAACGTAACAGGCAGGTTGTCTTATAGAGATTCACAGCTTTATTATGTTTTACTGAAGCATAAATTTTATTTTGGTGGAGAATGCTCGATGTCTTTACTAGATCAAATAAAATAGTCACATCTACGACAGATTTTTCAATCGTATTTTCCCATTCAACTAGATCAACTGTTTAGCCTCCCAATAAAACAGCTAAGACCTTCATGTTGGAAATTCTTACAAGTTACTGCTTACTAGTTGGAATTTGAATGAGAAGCATGGACCTGAAGCTATCAGCCAAGGTTGCAATGGCAACTTCATTACATCTATCATGATTCTGTTTGTTGGATTGTCCATCTTTTTATTACAAGTACCTGTAGTGATCTCATCCTTGTTTGTTACTGAACTAGTAACCTATTTTCTCCAAGTCCAAAATATATTTCAATTTGTAGTTAGAACTCGAAACCCTTCTTACTTAATGTAGAAAGGTGTGCACTATTGCCAAATAACACTTTGGTGCATCTATATGTTCAGTTCCCCTGCAACTTTTTGTTTTCAGGTTTACAGCTGCAATTGCAGAAATGCTCGTGCAGAGTACATTACAGGATTTGTTCCTACTTCCTGCGCTGCCGAAGGAAAAATGGCCAAATGGAAACGTCAAGGGATTAAAGGCGCGAGGAGGTTTGACAGTGAATATAAGCTGGGAAGAAGGGTATCTCCAAGAAGCTAGTCTTTGGCTGAAGGACCACAGCTCTTTCCATAGAATACATTATGAAGGAAACACCGTAAGAGCAACCTTGTCACCACACACAATTTACAAATTTAATTCAAAGTTACAGTGTGTATATGCAAGCTCCGTTGCTGAGCTGGTTGGTTCTTGAGAATCAGGATATTACTTTTGCACTGTTAGTAAAGTCTCTGAATAAATTCCTACCTTCCTTAATCTTAACGTTCCTAAGGTCCTAACGAGAATGTTTTATGGCTTAGTCGTGTCATAAATATTTAGCAGAGAAAGAAAAGCATGTGAGCAAATCCAAATTTCACCCTTTCCGACCAAATTGATGTATCAAATACTTTTTAATCTGCCTTCTACAGCTAGCGAAATTCCAAGCCACAAGAATAAAATTGGTAAGTTAATGCGAGCCGAAAACAGTCGCACAGGCTTACTACGATCGGATGGCTAGAAACCTTAGTCGTTATCTTATACACCCAATCTAACGGATCTCATTATTTATCTCGTCTTCCTGAAACTCGTTAAAACCCTCGACGAAAAAACCCCACGCAGTCAATTCCCAGGACCTGGCTTCTCCAAAGAGACTGAAACATCATTGATCATACAATGGCTTGGCGCAGTGTAGGATCGCTGTCTCGCTCTATTAGCTCTGCAGCAAGATCTTCGCCGATTCGTTCTTCCCCGCCGCTTCCCCGCATCCGCCCGCCTACCACTCCCCGCCGCTTCTTATTGTCTCCTTCTAGGTTCTTAAAAACTCTTACTTTCTATTAATCTGGAATGCTGCTCAAATTTCAGGCATCTTGTGTGATTTAGTTCTAAAGTCTCTCTCTCTCTTCTCTTTTTTTTGTATTACATTGTAATACAATTGGAAATGGAGGAGATTGTGTATACTTGATGCAAGCTACCGTGGAGCTTCAATCTTCCAATTATTAGACTATCATAGACTCTGAATTATGTAAAGGAAAAAAATTTTGGCAGAAAATTGCAAAATTTTGAGGATTAAAATATGTTAACAGTTCTTTTAGTGGCTGAGTAGATAAGTAGATTTATTTTTGTGTGAAGTTCAATTGTTTATCTTACATAGTATGAATCAATGAAAATTGATGTGAGATACAGTTCAGTGAGAGTTTTATGTCCGGATTTGGAGATTTTCTGAGATTTCTTGTTGTGTGTTGGTTTTACAAAGGATTTATCTTTTCGTGTTTGCGTTCCAGGAACTTTCGGGAACTTGGATGTGCGCAATCGTTGTTGCCTCTACATGGCATGTCCACTTCAGCACACCTCGCATCACGCTTCAATTCTAAGTTGCGGGCTTTTTGTGAGCTGTCTCACGGTACCTTCCGTCGTTCTTGTCAGGATCGCTAGTAGTCTCTTTGTGAGTCTTGATGTTTTCTAGGGTGCATAACAGAATAGGAGCACGATGTTTTTGAATTGCTGTTATTCAGAAACTGTTGCTTGAATAACTTCAATTTGAATCATGAACTCTTTATTTGGTTTTTCTTAAAGTAGTCAAATATTCAAACAAACTGGTTTTATTTTTTTCCTTCCAAGCTTTTTAAAAATTGGTTAATAAGAAAGGCTGGGATTGATAGGATGGAATGGAAAAGACGGGTGATGGACGTGGATTTGCATTCAGCTAAAGGAGCAGCATTGACCCACAATTGTAGGTTTCTTGTTTTTATGTTCTCTGCTCTTTAGAATGAAAGACAGTGAAGCCAAACGTCACTATAGTGAATGCTAAACAAGAAGTGAATTTCTTTCATCATTTCCTGTATTTAGTAAAAGTTGAATCAACATTCATTATTTTGCAATGCTATTTGTACTAAGAAAGCAGTTCAGTATTGTATTGCCATACAAATGATCTGTAAGGCATTTATATTTTTCACGTTCCCACATCTTTACATGGATTATACATGGTGCTATTTTCAAGTTGAATGTGTAGAGCCTGTGGTTTATATTTTTACTCAATTGCTTCATACTTATGAACCATGATATATGACTGTTCATTTCTGGTTTATGTTTCAATAGATGAAACAAAAATATGCGCTGGCTACAGGTCTTGTGGAGAACTAATATTGGGTTCTTACTTGATAAAATATTCCATAATCTAGGATTTGGAATTCTCATTTCTTTATTTAGAATTGTTTTTCTATTTTTAAGACATTAAGCTCAATACGCTACCATGACAGTGGCCATAGCTGTTATTTTCCAAGCTCGGGGTGTTCAAATCGTTGGTTTATTTTCATTATTTGCTTTTGGAATGTAATGTTTTGTTGTAATTATAAAATCATTTCGCTTTTCGGATCTGTTCTTTCCACACGGTTAATAATTTTTTGTTTTGTTGTCACAGTTACTTGAAGGACTATGGTATCAGCTCAGCAAGTGCAAAACAGTTACTCATGAAGTGAAGAAACTGGGAATTTCCTGTGGGAAGTTAGGCATTTTGATAGGATGGTTGAATAAAACTTTAATGTTTCAAGTTTCTTCCATGGTTAGTATGGTTAGGGACAAGT
Source organism: Erythroxylum brevipes (assembly GCA_027479065.1). Lineage (NCBI taxonomy): Eukaryota > Viridiplantae > Streptophyta > Magnoliopsida > Malpighiales > Erythroxylaceae > Erythroxylum > Erythroxylum brevipes. The sequence goes on from JANIHY010000210.1 coordinate 61,553,720, forward strand.
TTGGTAAGTTGCTTAATAGGCATCCAATTTCTCGTACCTAGTGACACCGATTCGTGTGTTATCAGGAAGATTATACTAATGTTATAAACACATGCTGGGTTTCAGTGCTTTTCATCTTTGTTTGTCTCGTGCTAGTTTTGTATGTGTCCAGCTTATCCTATTTTACCCTTCCCTGGAATCATGCAACTATGAATTAACGAGGAGTCTCCAGAACAGGCTAAGTGCTAATAAACCTTATTTGAAGAGTATGTTTTATGCTTATGCACCAACTTTGGGGCTTCTAGCTTTTCATTTTCCAAAATTCCATTTCTTGTTTTAATGATCCAGTGGCAAATAAACGGGAATAGATGAAACAATGTTAGGAATGGCAACTAGCGTCCGGCCGATCATCTTAGAACAGGGGTTTGAGCTTGATCCAAAGTTTCATCTGGTCCGAATCCAAACTTGATCGGGTTTGGACAGATAGAAGCTTGCTCGAAATCGGATCTAACCCATCTCAAAACTTGACCCAATCCACTTGAAACGCTGCCTTTGGATCCTCTTCAATTTCTACTCTCCATTGTGTCTCGTCCGTGCTTTTCTATCAGCCTCTCTCCGCCAACTTTGTTTAAACATTTGATCTGTCAATCTGAAAAGTGCAAATTGTGATCCAGCAGCCTCTCAGAAATTGTACATTGAAACCTCCTCGACTGATAAAACCATCAAATTCTTCACTATTTATTCCATAGAAGCAAAACTGTACAGTGAAGCAAACGACATAAGAGAGGACGCATGAAAAGAAAAAGACAGCAATTGTAACTTTGACTTACACATATAGTCAGGCAGGCTTTTATCTCAGGTCAGGTCTTGAAATTCTCAGGTCTGTCGAGGTTGTACTATAAAGAAGGAATGTATGCTGTACATTCAAACTATCTCATTTACTCATTTATATGGTTATGCTAAAAAAAGGATGATCTGTTCCCATATTGTACGCATAGGGACTAAGAAAACAACTTGCTACAAATTGCAATCAAGCATATTAACTAGCCAACGATGTGACTATTCTGCGTACCTTTTGTGGCATTTCATGGATAACAACACATGGTCTATTTATAATAAGAGAATAGTTGAACTAAGATTCAAGAATGCGAGCCAGGGCATGTTGCTATGAGCCTTGGAAACATGTTCCCACAATGTGTGATCTGTTTGATGAAGCAATTGAACTAGTTGTATACTGAGGAAATTGGTGTTCGTGATCGATCCCTAGTGGTTGGTCTTCCTATGGAAGTTGGTCATTGTCTACAAGTGATAAGTGGACTGATGGAGAATTGTGTTACAAGACGTCACTGCTATTAGTTGTCTATGAAGTACATAGGCATTTCTAGACAAACTTTTGTCTCTGAGAAGGAAGTATAAGATCGTTTTTGGGTTTTGGCTTTTGGGTTGATACTGCTTTTATTGTGCCTTTTATGATTTTGCTTAGAAATTTGTTGAATGTTCATGTGGTGACTCCTTTGTTTAATGGGTTAGTTTAATAACGTTGGTGTTAGTGTTAATTCTACTCTCATTTCTGGGCCTTCTGCGCTTGCAAGTGGTTACTTTTCTTCTATTAACAGAACCAATGCTAGCGGTCACAAGGGAGTGAACATTTATGGTGGTTTGGCGGCAAAATCTAATGAGGAAAGTGTAGTTGGTTTGGTGTTAGAGGAAAACATTTTGGGAATTTCACTAAAGGAAAGAAGAATGAAACTTTTGGTGTTAGCAAGGAATGATCCTACAGAAAATGGCTCTGGTGGCACAATTACAGAGAATAACCAAACGTGTGATTTTTCTGAAGCCTTGAGGATGGAAGTGTGAGTAGTGAAAAACATATGTTTGCTATGAAATTTACTCTCTCAAAGTTTCATAATTTTGGATTTTATAAACTCTAAATCCTCAAATACAATTTTGTATTTCATAAATTTAGAGTCCATGTTAATCATTATCCTAAATACAATTTATGATTTTATAAATTTTCTTTGTGTAATACGTAATGGTACCTTAGTTATGTATCCCGAATCGAACGTGAAAGAGAAAAAAACGAAGAAATGTAGAAATGCTTGATTTCGGTCTCCTTAATTTCAAACGAGCTTTTTGAAGCCTAAACGAGCGTGAATTCAACATCGTCTTCACAGGAACTCCTCTTCAAGACGCAAGTAAGGTGTTTCTACAGTTTTCTCAAAACATAAGCTCTCTTAATAGATCAGAGAATCTTTATGCTTATAATTAATTATATGAATAACTGTAGAAGACCTTAGCCTTTATATATAACTTCCATATTAGGCTTCCCCATCATAAGACTGACATGAGTCTGGTCCATACTAATTGAGATATATTTTCCATCTAGACTTTAACTCATTCATTTAGATCATTTATTAGGCCACTTTATTATCTTTATCTTCATCAAATTACGTAATTTAACTGATAAGTTATTAAAAAAATCAAAAAATGTAATTAATAGTTATCCAACTTTATGGGAAAGGACAAAATTGTCCAACATTATGCCCCTTGGACATGTATTAATTTTAGTTTTGACTCTAGTATAAAAAGAGTTTAAAAACTCGGTTAAGCCACGCTACTGAATTAGTTGATTAAGTTTTAAAACAAAATACTTGATACAAAGATAATGAAAATCCATCATTCTGTCCTGCAAGGCTTTCGATACCGAAAAGTATCAAATGCATGTGTCATGTGTGACACAGATCCAATACAATCACGTATGCCTAATACCTCACTAACATAAATGAAAAAATATAATGTGACAAACTAGGATGATACCTTTATAATCTAAATTATATCATCTTTGTTTGTTGGTCTCGATTTCTCCAACTTTATACTAAACCTCATATAGTAATATGCATTAAAGAAATCATGTTTTCTCTCACCAAATGCTAAACAGCATTAAAGAAAACCTTTATATTAACCAACTGAATAATAAACTACATTAGAGAACCTCTATGTTCTCCAACTGAATGCTAAACTGCATTAAAAAACCTTTATGGGATTAAAAAATATATATCTCCCTATGTCATGTCAAACTTCATAGATATCCGTTTAAAATTGTAGGCATCTAAATGACAAAGGTACAAGGTCAATCTGTATATATGTCTATTGACCTTTAAATGCTTAAGATCGACACAAATCTTAAGATTTTTATGTGTATTATGATAAACACATATTACTGAGGATAAACAATGATCATCTCTATTGATGAACTATCATATTGTCATAATACATCAAAATATACAAATATACATGGAGTAAACATAACAATCCATTAACTAACAATATCTAAGTACTTCAAAACACTCATATTGTATACTTGTGTCACAAACACAAGTGAACGAAATCCTTTAGTTAAAAGATCGACTAACTTTTTCTCAATCTTTAAATGCTCTAAACCTTAATGTCACCTTTTATATCAACACTTTTATAGTCAAATAATTGACTTTTAAATGCTAAGACCATGTGATATTCTTTGTTGTTATTAAACAATACAACAAGAAGATTACCACAGTACAACCAAATGAGTCTAGTCATTAAATCAACAATAAACAACTCAAAAGTCAAGTTTCTGAGCTAAATCGTTTGTGATGTAGTCCCATAGAATGCACTCTGCATGTATAGTTGAGGAAGTTACCTGTGTCTACATGGCACACTTCCACGACAACGTGCCATCTGCAAACTTAAAATTGTAATCTTAAGTGGACTTTCGATCATTCGCACACATGGCTAAAATCTGAATCTAAATTCCCTACGAGATTTAGTCTGTTGGCTTTTCTATATGTCAGCATATAATCCTTAATTCCCTTTAGTATCTCAACACTTGCTTGATTGTATTTTAATGGCCTACATCTGGGTTAACCAAATATTGACCAAACAGTCAAATGGTGAATGCAGTGTCCTTCCTATTACATAGTCGAGCATACATCAGACTATCAACCATACTAGAATGCGAAACATTGCTCATAATCTCTTTCTTTACTTTATTCTTTGGATACTAAGCCAAAGATTATCAATCACTATGAAAGATAGGTGCTACGACGGGTTTACTATTAACCGTATCAAATCTTTGTAACAAATACTTAATGTATGCATTCTATGAGAGGTTTGAACAATGTTGAGATCTACCCCGGAGAATCTAAATACTTAGAATAGAAGATGTTATATCAAGGTCCTTTATGTCAAAGTTCTTAACCAAAAGTTGCTTAGCCTCCTACAACATGGTCAAGTAATCTGACGTGAGCAATATATCATCCACATGTAGTAATAGGAAGATAACTTTGCTCCCCCTACCTATATAGTACAAGCATCTTTTTAACTTTATTTTCATGAAGTCGAAAGAGGCCAAACCTTATCAACTATAAGGTATTACTTTCAGAAGGTTTGACATAAACCATATATTAATCTGCTTAACATACAAACCATGTCAGCTCTATCTGGATCGTGAAATCCTTCAAGTTGTACCATATAGATCTCTTCATAAAGGTCTTTATTTAAGAAAGCAATTTGATAGCCATACAATGAAACTCTATATCATTATGAGCTACAATCGCCTTAATCACTCAAAATATATCCTACGAGGATACGAGAGAAAAGGTAACATAAAGTCAACATTTCTCTCTGAGTGAACCATTAGGCAATTGAGCGAGTCCATAAATCGCTAAACTTTATCCTGAAATCCTTTAGGTCTTAAAAATTCATTTACAACTGATGTGTTTGCAGTTTCGATGCAAATCAACTATCTCTCAGACCTTATTGTGCTTCATGGTTTGCATCTCATCAATCATTGCATCCCACTACAAATTTGCATTGGGTCCAGAAATAACTTCTGTAAAAGTAACTAGATCTATAACATATCTAATAATATAGTCATATTCACCTGATAGACTATGAAATTAGATGGGATAGCAGGTTGTCTCACTCTAATAGATTTACTTAATTGTATTACATCTTGTATCCCTAAGAACCTTTGTGTGTACAGGTATGGGTTCCTATTCTTGTACAGGCACGGTACGAAGACCTACCAGGTATATGATAACTATAGTATCCGCCCTGCTATCATTCGAAGGCTTAAAGGATGCACCATCATCATAAACATTGTATTTCAAAAACTTAGCTGCTTGTGATTCCACTATTCCGGTCCCTCCTTCTCTACAGTAAAAGTTGTAGCTTTAAAGTGGTCAGGATAACTTACTAAATAGCAACGAGCATAACAAGCATGTAATTTATCTTTACAAGAATTGTACTACCTTAGTAGGGCAACCTTGTACATGAATATGTGCAAGGCTGAGTTTTCAAACTTTTAGATAATCAGGTAGAATAGCCCTGTTCTGCATTAACCTCTTCAAGTCCTTTAGGGTATAATTATACCTTTCAGCAACACACCATTTTGCTCAGAATTACTCAGCATAGTGAATTAAGTCACTATTTTAGGGGCTGTTTGTTTCTATTTTTTTTTCTCCGTTTTTTGTTGTCGTTTTTGTAAAAAGAAAAACAGATAAGTAAAACGTGTTTGGCTTACTCTGTTGCAATTTTTTGTTTCTAAAAATAAAAAAACCACAACAGTTTTATAGAAACCAAAAAATATGGTTTCTCTGAATTTTGACAACATGTTTTTTTTCTACACAAAATCAACATAACCCTAATTTC
>JANIHY010000210.1:61581593-61595438 GCA_027479065.1 Erythroxylum brevipes
ACTTGAGATGTTATGAAGTGGTTTTATGCTAGATGAGGTGAATTTGAGAAGATTATGGGTAGATATGATGATGGAATAAGTGTAGGAATCTTGGAAGAGGCTTTGGAGGAAGGTTTTGGAGATTTATGTCCGTTAAATGGACATTAGGTCCGTTAAACGGACCTTCTCGGGTGTAAAGACACCCTTGGGACAGTGTATGTCCGTTAAACAGACATGGAAGTCCGTTTAACGGACTTTCTCGGATGAAATTGGGCTGTTTGGTCGATTCATGTCCGTTAAACGGACATGCAGGTCCGTTTAACTGACATTCACGGGACAACTTGGGAAATCGTAATTTTTGACCATTTTAGAGGTCGAATCTCGACTTTGTGTCTCATGAAAGTTTTAGATCTAGATGTCCTCTTTCATATGGTCTAAAAACAAAAGGAATAAGAAATTTTTGGAAAAAGTTATGGCATTCGCGCCAAATTAGGCTCAATTTGATTGAGGTCTTAAACTTGGTTGCTTCTTTTGACCATAACTCCTCTCTAGACCTCCAAATGACTTGGTTCTTGAAGCAATAAGTTCCTAACACATTTTACTACATCTCCAGGAAAATTGGTATTAATTTATGTTGAATGGAAAGAGATAGATCAAAAGAAAGAGTTGGAGTCTGTTGAAACATTGTCAATGGGAGTAGTTTTACTGAGTATACTTCAATGTTTTGCTTATATTTGGACCTAAAGGACTCCAAATGAGATTATTCTTCCTTTGAAGTAAATTAGAGTAATAGGGCTACAAATTATATGAAGAAGCTACATGTTGATTCAATCCCTAGGATGTTGAAATTTTGATGGAATTGGGTTCAGTACACTGTTTTGCAATTAGAACAGTCCACCAATGTTTGAGGTATATCTCCCAATCTACTAAACCAAATTAAGTGATTTTGGTGTCAATAGAATCATAAGACATAGAGGAACAACTTGCTAGAAGGGAGTATGATCAAATTACTTCATCTTCACTTTTCTTTTTAATGTTAATAATAGACCCGAAAGAGTGACTTGGAAATAGATGAGTTTTGGGATGAAAATGAGTTTGTGAGTTTTTGACCCCGGGATTGTCATGAACAGGCATTGCACATCTTTCAGTTTATTCATGTGCAGTATTAAACACCTATGAATGTGCAAATTGTGATATATGTGTATGTTATTTGTTATAGAGGAGCAACTGGAATATCAACCCTTTGACGTTGCCGAAACTTCCAGGCACTAGCTTTGGAGGCAATTGGTGAGTGACCTAGGTGGTTTCTCAATTATTATGTGTTTATTATTTTGCGCTTATAACTCTGTGGAGAAGAATGGTGGGCTTGTGCATTGTTATGACTGTATTCCGGGTCAAAGGTGTACGATGTATTGGGAGATTTTGACATAGAAGTGCTATTTGTCTGAGAATTTGGGACCTCCGTGTTTAAATATGATAAATTGTGATCGTGAATTTTAATGTGATTAATTGTGAATTATTTGATTAAATGTGATAATTTGGGAATGTGATGTTGATATTGCTACATTGCGACATATGCATTCCATGCATGAATGCATGGTCAGTTAATGGCAGTTGTGACCGGGGCAGCCATCGAGAGCTACAAGCTCAACGTTTATATATGGGCCTCGAGCTCCACAATAATTCAGAGCCTCGGGCTCAACAATTAATGTGCCCATATTGGGACAGTTCAGAGCCTCGGGCTCAACGATTAATGCGCCCATTTTGGGACAGTTCAGGTGCTCGGTCACAACACCGAAATAAACTGAAAAAGTGTCACATGCGTATGTCATATGCATCTAGTTTTACTCCATTTGATTGAGTGACAGACTAAATGTCTTATGCCTCTGTGGTACCAATCATGTGGTACTTCTGAATGTGAATTGTGAAACAACTGTATTATGCTTGAGAGTTGCATAACTTCAATTGGTTATGTATGTCTAATCGAATGAAATGTATCAAAGTGTCTATGCTCAAGTGAAATTGAGAAATGTGATCAAACATGAAATAATGTGAATTTATGTTATGTAAATTGATGTGTTGCATGAATTGAGTGAACCATCGATGATAGCAATTATTCGCAAAACTCACCCAAAATTTGCAATTATTTTTCAGGAATTGAGAAATGTGATCAAACATGAAATAATGTGAATTCGCAAAACTCACCCAAAATTTGCAATTATTTTTCAGGACCCAGAAGAATACCTCGTTAAGCAACGGGCGTATAGCAACCGCTTGTAATTGAGAAATGAGGTTGGGATCAGTTCGCGTATGCATTAGTGTTTGATAAAATTGTATTTTTTTGAATTTTTGTATTAATGATTAGGTCATGTTGTAAAGGAAATAAACTGAATGGAAATGTATTTAAAAAAAGGGCCCCCGTGGTCATTGAAATTTCTGATGATTGTCTATGGAAATTGTTTTCCGCATTGTGCATGTTGGTGGTTCAAAAAAAAATTATACTGAGTTTTGACTGAGTGATGTAGCACGTCACTCTCGCGGGCACGGACTTGGATATCACCATCGATGTCGGGTTTGGGTCATACGGAAGTGGGGTGTTACAAAATCATCTAGAGAGATTGAAATTAAAAGGAAGTTAGTACTTAAGAGGAAGAAGCCTCAACAACAACTTTCTTCTAAAATGGAAAAAGAACAAAAGAAAGTAAAGCCTAATCAAAAGAAGGCTTCTTCATATGAGGTTCAACAGAAGGAAAAAATAGTGGAACATCAATTGGAACTAATCCTGCTCAACCGATTAATAAAAAGGATTTGAGAATGAAAATTATAGAAGAACCAGTACCTGTTCGAAGCAAAAGCTTAATTATTATCAAAGAACCTTCGAAAAAGTCAGTCAAGGTACTAGTTGAAATTATACTGATTAATGATTAAACGATACATCTTCTAAGTCATGAAGAACGAAGATTATATGGAATTCTGCGAGATGAGAAGGCAGAACCATATCCATTGAAGATTTTAAAGGATCGGTAAATAATCTATCTAATTATGAGCAAAATTTTGATAAAAATTATGCTAGATATACAACCAATATGCTCAACCCTTGTGAGAAACGAAGAAAAAGGGAAAAACAAGATGTTTCCTAAGGGAAATAAAGATGATCTTACAGAAGAGCATATTCAAGTAGCCGTTAAGAACATAGATTATGCATGTAATGCAGCTCAACCTGAAGGTATCTATATTCCACACCACATTTCAAAAGCATCAGGAAGTAACTTTGAAGTTTCAATCATAGATGAAAACTTCATGGTAGTTAGGAAAGTGCAAGAAGGACAGTATAGAAGTATCATGGTTAAAGGTATCAATTTCAATTTAGAAACCTTTGTGCATTTGGTCATGCATTTCATACCTTTAGGTTTCATACCTTTAGTCAAGGATGTGTTACATCTTCTTAGGCAATAAATTCTGAAACTACTTAGACCTGATGATCTTGATTTCCTAGAAGGAAAACAACCTTTCAGTCTACCCTCTATCAAAATTATAGAGTTAGACGTTTTACTTTCAAAACCATCTGTTGTTGAAAACCTTCATCTACTTAGTGAAATACGTCAAGATCCTACTGTTAATTCGGAGTTCTTGAAACATTTCATGAATTAGGCGGAAGCAAGTCACAATCAGAAGGAAGTTCTAGAAGCGTTAGCAGAAGAAATTAAGGAAGTTCATACTAAGGTAGATGAACTCGCTAACTCAATGGGTGATCTTCATGAGGAAGAAGCACTACTACAGGTTACTATTGAACAAGACCTCTAGACGATCCGTACTGAAATGCAACGTATGTTTTCTGAAGTTCTGAAGTGTCTATGATGAGTATTTTTTTATTAATAACAAATAGGGGGAGAAGGAGATATAGATTGAAAAGGAGAAGGAGATATAGAGGAGAACAAGAAGAATAGATAGAGAGCATTGTATATATCTTGTATGCAATTCTTTTCTTATATTTTTCTTTGGTTTATTATTCGTCTAAATACTATTCGTTTATAAATTTCATTTTACCTTCTAAAATTATGATTATTTGTTATCATCAAAAAGGGGGAGATTGTTAAATCAAGAGAACTTCACTTCTATTAATTTTGATGACAATCAAATAATAATAATCTTAGAAATGTATGAACTATTTTGATTGGTTTGTTAAGTGTGCAGATAAATGTAAGTAACACTTAGGCAACAACAGCAAAGCATAAGACGAAGTTGAAGCATAAGACGAAGTTGAAACATAAGACGAAGCGCAACATAAGACGATGCATAAGACGAAACACAACATAAGATAATGGATAAGATGAAACGCAACATAAGTCTAAGCATAAGACGAAGCAATATAAGACGAAGCGCAACAACATAAGACGAAGCGTAGCAGCATAAGACGAAGTGGAATAACAAAAAATATATAGTAACAGAAGAAAAGTTATTCTAGATGATACAAAAGGAAGATATTCTAGAGCGTCAGTCAGTTAATTAGTTAAAGTTAGTTACATGACTCAACTAATACTGTTTCTAGAAGATTCAAGAAGCAGTTATCAAAAAGACGATTAGAGACTTGGGCTATAAATATTAGTTCTAGTCGAAAACTACATACAGATAGAGAATTACTCTTGAACGTATTTTATATTAGTAAAAATTTTGTATTCAAAGTGCAAAAGAAGTGAGCAAATATATCTGTAACGTAAAAGCTCAAAAATACTTTTCTTATAGAGAGAAAGGAAGGTTAGAGCCTGGAGAAGCTAATATAGCTAATAAAGAATACTTTCTGAGAGAGACCTAAAGAGGCTCTACGTGTTGAAAGAATACTTGTAAAGTTGAAGAGTATAGTGAAATCTCAGAAAAACTTTATGGGACTGAACGTAGCCCAAGGTTTGGGGTGAACCAGTATAAAATCGCAACATCTATTCTCTAACCCTTATCTTTTAATTTTCTTGTGGTAGATGAGTAAATAATATTACTTACGATTGCATTGCTTATCAACTTTAGCAAAGTGTTTTAGTAATCATCTGAATTTTGTAAAGAAATTTAAGAAGTCTCAAAAGATTAATATTTTCGAAAAAAATTACACAATTCAACCCCCTACATATTATATCGGATTTCTATATTAACAAGTGATTTACTTCAGCAACTCTATTAGTATCATAAACTTATTCACAAATTTTTTTTATACTCATATAATAACTCTTTTTTCACAATAATTGAGTATTCAATAACACAATTAAAGAAATATTGGACCTTTCAAAAAATTTGAGTCTTAATAAGTAAATAATGTAAATAAACTTCAAGGTTCAAAACAATAAAAAGGCTCTATAGAAAAATAGGGTAAGGGTTATTGTGTGGGTATAATCAATAAAAAAGGCTAAGGCTCAACTTGGTTAATGCTAAAAGATAATTTTATGGGTGTGGTAATTATTAAAGAAATACGCTAAAGCAAGTTATTGAACCTAAGTGCTTTCATCACGTCAATGCTTCTAATTTAAGAAACATGATCTTAATATGCATAATAAAAGCAAGTTCTAGAATCATCCTACTATACATGATAAAACACATGAAAGAAAGAAAATGAGCTTAAAATTTTAGAGATGTTGCTCTTAGACTCTAAAGATGACGAAATACAGTACTTATGGACAGATTTCAGCCAATTCAAAATATCAATTAATAGAATTTTATAATCAAGATTATAATAAGCTTAAACAATACAAATTCATTAAACCCTTCCCCACACTTAAAGTTGTACATTTTTTCCAATGTACATAATATGAGTATACATAACAAGTTAGAGGGTTTTTTAGTACTTTCCTAATTGTGATGATTTTTCTGATTTCTAATCTATCCAATTGTAAACTACATCCTTTCAAAATATAGAAAAGAGAAAGGGATAAAAAGAACAAAAGAAATAAAATAACACAATTACATCATTTGCTATAACATTATAGAACAAAATAATTGATAAAAAGAAAATAAAAAATAAAACAAAATAATTGATCCTGGCTGATCTGACAAAGGAGGGCTCTCATGATGATGATTCTGGCCAGGTGAAGGACCTATAGAATAGGTGCCCTCACCAAATGATAAGGGCTAGAAATCAGTGCCTAGTCGACTGGCCATTAAAAACATCAACTCTCTCATCCATCTAACTATACACCGCAACTCGCTCATTTGTTCCACAAGGTCTACCTACTGTCTCTCCAACCGAGCTATCACCAACTAGTCCTAGTCCACCGGTGCAATCGCACGGGTCTAAGATGGCGATGACTATGGTTGTAGTGGCTCCTTTACTGCATACTACTCTGTTTTGTCTCTTCCCTTTACTGCTGGCTCGTTAGGCTCCCTAATAAGTTTATACACATCTCCTTTGGGCTCTTGACATTAACGAACCATGTGCATATGTTGCATTACTGTCAAGTTGAGTGCTACCATAATCGTCATATCTCGCATCAGTGGTAACTAATTAAATATCGTCATTCTTCGTGCTAGCCTAGTCTCGTAAAGTCCAACATATATCTTGTTGACCTTCTTGTCCTCACTCTGATGTCGAATAAATTGGATAACTGTATGTCCTAGGTGAATAAGTGTCCACTCACTCATGCTATAAATGAAATACATATCCGTGTTCTCGACGATTCCCAGCTATCTCCTTGACTGCTTAGAGTATGGCTCAGAATACCATGGATGTATCTAAGTGTTAGACTATATAAAGTTGAGGCATTTGACTTGTGCAGATCGTAGTCATCTTCAAAGTTGATCCTACTCTAAAAGTGTCGCAGAAAAAACCCATACAGAAGATCTATCCATAATGTTTAGTACTCTGGTGTCCGAACATACTCTTGGTCGTATAGACCCATGATGACAGAGAACTTAGTATAACTCATCTAATGCATCTCTCTCATCATCTGGAGCTAGATTGTATTAGGGTGATCCCCGTAACATCCCTTCTCTATGAAGAATTTGGAGAAGACCTCTAAAGTTAGCTCTCTATAAGAAGGTGTCAAGATTTCAAAAAATTAGGACAATTTTGCTATATCTATCAACTGTCTACCCTTTTTGGCTAAGCTAAACTACTTTAAAGCCTCCCAGTCAATGTATCGACTAGCCCTGAATCCTTCAGTCTTTGATACCATTCTTCCTGAGCTCCAACATTGAATGGCAGCATCTATAGCGTCTCTGGGGGGTTAGACTATCGTAGAAGACTCACCTCGATGCGTCTTTCTTGGAGCCTCTTTTTCGCACCATGATCGTGTCATTTTGCCTAAAACTTTAGAAAAATGTGAGAAAACTAACATATAAGTAACTAAAATATGCTTTTCCCCACACCTAATTTCAATCATGCTCAATACTTATTAATTACAAAATTAAACTAAAATCAAAAAATTAAACAACTAGGAAAAATTAACAAACTAAAACAAATAAGGAAATAAACACTTAAACAAAATTAATTAGGAAATCATTTGATAAACTAATTAATCTCAAAACTAAAATTAAAAATTTTTGCAATTAACAAATTAAACTAACTTAATTGTTAAATTACAATTCTAACCCTAAAATTGAAATTAAAACTTCTAGTGTACCAATTAAACAAAATTGACGCAATTAACTACAAGCCCGGTCCTAATTAATGTCAGAATTAACTAATTGACCTAATTAAATAAAAAATATAACAATCAAACACGTATTGAGGCAAAATTGCATTTTTACTCACATTAAGTTGAATTTTTACTCAAATTTCATGCAATTGATCAAATTAAGTCCTTAACACAAATGGATAATGCAATTAATCAAATTTCAAACTATCATCAGACAATTATTTACACAAAATTCGCATAGATGCCTAATTCTCAATTTAAACAATTTCACGAAATATACACCAAATTCAAGCAAAATATTCAATTAAACAAGTATCAACAAGTGAAATTGAAGGAACTACTTGCTTAGGTATCGTTAGATTGGCCAAAATTTGAAAAAAAAAAAATGGAAAGGGAGGAAAGAGGACAGTGTCTAGTTAAGAGTGAATAAGAGGGGAAATGAGAGATTTGAAAGTTTAATGTCTTTTTAAGGTGTATCACAAGAGTGCATGGACAAATGCACACAGCAAAACTACACTAGTGTGTCTATAGAGTTATTGATCAAAACATGCAAACTCTAAAAAACGTGCAAACTCTTTAGACACAATGGTGCAGTTTTGCATGTTAGCATTATAACATATGACATGTTGCCCCTAAAGTTATCATTATGCATAATCTCTACCGCACCCCACAGCCCCATGATGCTTAATTTTACTACCCTAAAACACTCCAAAACTAAAATTAATTAATTGAACATATACTAATATGAAAAAATGAGATAATATTGAAATTGAAATAAACTTAAAACTAACTCATGGGTTGGCTCTCATGTAGTGCTTCTTTAACGTCGTTAGCTCAAAGTAATCTACACGTTAACCTAACCCTGGGTCTATAATCAGTAGCTTGCGTCCACCTGTTTCTCCACATAAGGGTTTTGTAGCCTGTAAATAAGTCATATGTTGCAAGATCATAGCAAGGACATGGTTTATCAAATTAATTAATCCAATTGCTTGTATTAACTCCCTTTTTAATGAAAAATTGTTAATAAAAAAGGGAATAACAAAATGCCTTGAATTGATAGTTGATTCGAATAGTTTATCTTCGAGGAAGTGGGAACCCTTTATACTTAAGGTAGTCCTTTATACTTAAGGTTACTACCAATGCCTTATCAGTAGTTTCCTTACTTGGTTCCTCCACCAGTTCTTCCTCAACTACCTCTATCCATGCTTCTTCTTCTTATTCTTCTTCTTGGACAAAGGTTTCTGGCTCATATTCTTCGATTACATCCTGCCACTCCTCTACTTCCTCTTCTTAGATGGAGACTCCTTCTTTCAGAAGCTCTTATTAGAATGTCACTCCAATCATAAAGCCAACCTTTGCATTTTCTCACTCTCAAATTCACAACAGTTAACTTTCATTTCCACAAGGAGTTTCATTAATTTATCTGCAATACTTCCTTCCTTTTCCTCTTCTTTTACTAGGAACTCTTTTTTGCTACTAAGAATGATTGTCATTCCATATTATGTAGGGTCTATTTCAGTAGTACTAGGTAAACTCCCTTACATCTCGTCAGACAATATCTTCACCAGTTGATCCATCCGATTCATCAAATTTTGTATACAAGCCTCTTTTTCCTAATGCCTTGTGATTGATTCTTGAATAAAATTGGCCATCATATTCTCCAAAGTTAGCTCATTAATTGAAGGTGCTTGGTGTTGTAAGTATTCAACTGGAGTATAATCATTCCATTTATAGGCGTAAGAGTTACTTCAGTCTTAATTATAAACTTTCTCAAATGGTGCACCTTGAGGTTGGTTATACATGCTCAGTTGCTCCCATATATACATCGATTCTCTAAATTCATGATTGTAAAAATTACTCCCATCAATGTTGTAACATGTTCTGGATGTTAATTAGAGACTAAGAAGACATATTCTGGCTCCCATAAAAGTATTGTCTGCTCTATCCTTCTATTGTGAGATATAACTATGACAATGAATCTTAAATCCTACAATAAACCACAAACTAAAGATTAAGTACATAAGTTCAAAAGATAATTAAATGAAATAATGACTAGAATAATAGAATTCAGGTGTTCCTAATATCAAAGTCCCCAATAACAGTGCCAAAAACTTGATTGACTTTTACTGAATTAGTCAATATAATTAACTGCAAGTGTACAGTGTAGCTGTAACTAGTACTGACAAATACGGGTCGATTCCATAAAGATCATGAATACTAGTAGTTATCATTATCCTATTATATAGTCTATAAATTTGATTGTGATTTTTAATTTTAAGAAAATATAACCTAAACGAATAAAATAAAGTAGGCAACAATATTGAATAGAGAAACAAGAAATTACTTAGTAAAATGATTGATGTCAAAATTTGATATTTAGGTTATGAATCTCCTAAAATCTCTTAAAATTTGCCCTTATTATGCAATTGTTATATTGATTTATTGAACCGTGAAGATTCCTATGGTATGATAATAGCTCACTCTTGAGTCTAATAACAACTAATCCTAAGGTTATTAACCGAATTATTCAAGTTAAAGTTTACAGGATTGATTTATCAAGTTGCGAATCTCGCTATTAGGTTTGATCCTAATCTAGAAGATTTATGTCATCTTATCTTTAGGGTTGCAATCAACTCCTTTCAATTATGGTAGATCTATTCACATATAGGATTGCTCAATCTCTATATTATGAAATTAGACTATGATATAATATTCTAAATCTATTAAAATAAATATTAAATACGTAATCAAATCACAATATATTAATCAAACCAATTGTATTAATAAAATAATCAAAACATATTAAAATGTAAACATGGGGTTCATCTATCCTAGACACTAAAGGAGTTTAGTTACAAGTGATTGGAAATGAAATCAAACATAAACAGAAAGAAAAATTAATAGAAAACAACAAGTTCATAATTTTAAATCTCCCTATTTATCTTCTATCAAATATTCTTGAAGGTAAAGGTTTGATCTTATATTCCAATAGATCTTTCGATAATTTCTTCATATTCTCCACTTTTTCAAGCCAAAATCCCCCCATAAGTTGCCTCTTAGAATTTCAGAATGCATCGTAATGTCTAGTCCCCTCAATTGCCTCCAAATACATCCTTTTATTATAAATTTTAGGGTTCAAGGGAGATGCACAGGCGTATGCACATCCATGCTTCAAACTGTGCAAAGCTCAAAATACTTAGAATGCTTGAATTTGTAAGGCCTAAAAAAAGAACACAAGTTGTTGCACACCCATGCATCCATTTTGTGCTTTAAATATTTGTTTTATGTCATGTTTTCATTCGAATTCTTCTTCTTTAAGTATATGAAGGCAATTATACTTTGTAAGCACACTTGGAGCAAATTAAGTACCAAATATAAAATAAAAGTATAAAATATCAAGTGAAAGAACATCAAATATGGGGTATAAATATGGTTGATTATACATCTATCACTCTACCCATCCTATGGCCTATGCTTGATCAAACTTTTTACGTTAACCATCACTGCTTACTCTAATGCTAATTAGGTTAGGTGTTCTGATGATCGTCGATTTACATCTGGTTATTGCTTTTTCTTCAACTCCTTTAAGTTCTTGGAGTTTTAATAAACAATCTATTGTGCCTAGATCTAGTGCTAAAGTAGAATATAGAAGCATTACTCTAGCTATCGCTGAACTATGTTGGCTTAATTCTCTACTTGGTGAACTTGGATTCTTATATATTAAACCACTTTTGTAATGTGACAACATAGGTGCTACCTTTCTTACTGCAGATTATTTCTCTCATGCTTGTGCAAAACATATTGAAATTCATATATAGTTTGTTCGGGATCTATCTGTGAAGAATTTTCTGTTCATACGTCATATATCAGCTTCTTACCAAATTGCTGACATTCTCACCAAACCATTAAGGTTTACTTCCTTTTTGTTATGACGTCACAAGCTCAATGTTCTTTCAAACATTAACTTGGGAGGGGCTGATAAGAGACCATCCTAAATCTTATCTGTTATAATTATATTAGATAAACTCATCCTTCCATTAAATCATCTTAGTTTAGATATCATATACAATATGATAATTTAGTTTAGATTGAATTAATTACAAATTGATTCATCTTATCTCAGTTTGTTTATAAATATAGCATACATTGTAAAGCAAATATCATCAAAAAAATCAATACATATACTCTCATTCCAACTTCTCAGCTTTTTTTCTTTCAATTAGTGGGAATTTTAACCTTGAAATTCATATTATAAAAGTGTCAATATTTGATATAATATTATTAGATTTTTAAAACTCAAATAACATAATATCTTCTTTGGAATCCCTTATTTGATGATTATTTGCATATAGTAATAACTTTATTTGAAAAATTGGTTATAAAATTTAAGTTACAAGTATGTCATTTCTTGATTAAAGAAAGCTATTCAAATTTGGTTATAAACTTGATGTACCTAATAGTCTTACTAGGTCCCTAATTACAAAGTTAGAAAACTTTTCAAGCCTTTTGAAGAAGGTGCTTTAGGCTTGTCTTGGATCATTGTAAGTTATGATGCCCCCAAGTGAAGATGGGATGAGTTTGGTGACAACTTAGAGTTTCCTACCTTGTACATATAGGATGATCTACTACTTTGACTCTTGGCAGTTTATAAATATATAAGTTAAGTTTGTCCACTTTCTTCGTTACCATTTAAAGAACTTAAGGATTAAGGTTATAAAGCAAGTATAATTCATTTATTGCACTCCTTGTACTACACTGTGGATTGAACGGATCCTGGAAAGCATAGGAAATGCTAGATACTTCCTATCATTGATGAAATTGTGCAAAAAACAAGAAAAGTGACCAAAGTTATATATAATCATATATGGGATTTAAATTTGATGAGAAAGGATTTCATCAATAGTAGGCATTTTTGTCCTATCAATATAAGATTTGCAACAAATTTTTTATCAATATTTTATTCAAATGAAGAAGGAATTGAGATCAATGTTTACAAATGGTAAATGGTTTGTATCTCTACATCTCAGGTCTAATGTTAGAATGAAGTTTTCTACGATTATATTTGAAGGTCATAAATTTTAGTCTAAAAGTCAAGTTGTTATTCACAATCATGAGTCTTTGGTAAAAGTGCTTCGTCTGGTTGATAATTGATAGCATATGAAGGCTACCATTGGTTACTTTTATGATGTCATGGAGAAGGTGAAGCAAGCAATCAAATTCAATTTGAAAAATAAGACTTTCTTGTATATACCTTATATTGTAGTCATTAATGAAAGATGGAAAAGACAATTTTATTCTTTATTGTTTGCTATTAGGCATTTCTAAATCTAAGTATTTATTTAGACCAAGTTTTATAACAACAAAAAAGTCGAAGTTAAAAGGGAAATTTTATTAACTATCACAATAATTGTTTCATATGAAATGATAAAAAGATCTCCTTAAATTACAAATAGAGGTATACAATGATGCATGCAGTGATTTTAGGATGCCCATGCAATACATCAAAAAGACAAACTTAATCCAGTTTTTTTTAATACAACAAAAAGACAAACTTAATCCAGGTTTTTATTTACTTTTGTTACTTGCTTAAAATTAATCATTACTTTATTTTGTTTGTAAGATTACTTTTGTTGTCTTACAGTTGCATGGTGCAACCAATTTGGAAATAATATTCCAAAATGTAAAAGTTTGTATTTTGAATTCTTAGTCAATGCGTGAAGAATTAATCCATTCGCAAAAAAGCAACAAATTGGAGCACAAAAAAATGTGAACCTTCAAGAAAAATATGTTATTATCATTATTAAATTGAATATAATTTATCATAATTTTTTGATAATTTATTTTATTTTTTATTATGACTCTTAATAGAAAAAGTAGCTCTTTATATCCAATTTGTCTTCATTATATTGATCTTTTAGAGGATTAAGTATCTGAGGAGCAAAGTTTTATAAATGAAAGCAACTTAGAAGATAAATCTTGGATGGTAAAGTATTGATATGTTAATTTGGCGTGATGAGTTTAAATAATATGATGATGAAACTCCTGAAAATTTTATACCAAATGAAAATTAAGTTAATAAAATTTGAGTGGATACAACATTGAAAAAAGTTTTAATTTTTTATTTTTTCTTTTAATTTTACTTGCACCTAATCTATATATACATCATAAATATAAAACTTTTAATTGTAAATACTTGACATCTTATTGTGTTTTTTTATACAAACTCATTATTATACTTGTGGACCAATAT
>JANIHY010000210.1:61595525-61608877 GCA_027479065.1 Erythroxylum brevipes
TGCTAAATTCGATATAATATTCACAATATTGAAGGAAATACATTTGCTTTTAAGTTTTATTATTGATCTCTTGTTCCGGGAAATGTTTGAGTGGGAATGGCTCGTAAATGCATTTTTGACTGGTTGTGTTTATTGAAAGAAGGAAATAAAATTAAAGAAAAAAAAACTAGAATGATTCAAATAGTTAAAAGAAATTTGAAAGTTCGAAGGATGTCTCTTGGAGATAGAATCTAAAAGGCCGCTTTTAAAAAAATTGGGAGCATTATTAAATTACAACAATGGCATCACTTTGTCGCGCTAATCAACCCTCGAAATAACTCGTGCGGACTTCCCGATATCTTGCATCAGGCAGACGCTTGCTAATTCTTCTGCAAGAACAAGTATATGAAATAAAAATATTAAGAAACCGATTTCCTTCCTCTGGTTGTTCTTCCACCGACCTGCGTTTGCGTCTCTCCAGTTTTTGGTGGGTTTGATGGTTGACTTCCTCCTACATCCGGATCTAACTTCTGATCATCTGACTTGCGCTTCCTCCCTCTAGTTTTTGGGGGATTATAATTCAGTTTACTGCTTTTTTGGTTATCCAATTTGCTGCCGATTGCAACCCCACCATAACTCTCTGTCGCAGTTGCATTATACTTGAATGATCCCTCACCTTGGCCTCCGTTATTACGAACTTCATGTCCTGCTTCAGGCGATGCCTTTTTTGTATTTGGCTCCCGGGACTTTGCTGCCGGAGTTCCCTGGGTTGGCTCCACCCATGAAGAATGTTTGTAACTCCAACGAGCATTCCCAAACCACTTGTCAACCTGCATTGAGCAACATCTTTCCAGTTACATAAAATAAGTAGCAGATATCTACTAAAGAGGATAAATAACAAATAAATAAATATGCATTATATCTCCACGTGTTCAGACGTTGCTAAATGAATGACTGATAGCAAAGATGCATAACCTGATGAAAAGTAATTCCCAGATCGTTGGCCAATCTTTCTTTTGTAGCTCGGTCAGGATACTGATTTTCCTTGAAGGAGTTGTAGAGTGTCTGAATAACAAAACAACCATAATTTCGTCCATTATTAATTGAAAACTAGAAAAACAAATAAACTATAACAATTTTCTATGGCAAAGTGAATAAAGAGCCTAAACTAACTTTCATCCAATGATTTATTTCCAAAAACAAACGACCAGACAAATAAGAATGAATGACTGGAGTCCAAGATAACAATCCAAAAGATCCATGACAAATTATATAATCAAATGTTAACCAATATTGTTGCCAGCTTTTCAACTTTAATTGATAATACTTGCTTCCACTTTTTCCAAAACAACGAAAGCATTTGCAAAAGCATGCAAGTTTGTTTTCCATCTTGAAGAAGTTAGTCATCCTTAATAAGAAATGAAAACAAATCATAGCCTACAAATTAAGATCAAATTTCTAACCATTTAAGAAAGACTTCAATATTTAATTAATACCAAAGAGATCCAGACTCAAAAAAGAAGATTTGTAAAAGGCTTACCTGTGTCACAGCATCTCCAAGTCTCTTATATGATGATGACCTAACATTTTTTCCACGAGAACCAGATGCAGATGATCCCCCGTATATTTTAGCAGGTGACGCAATTGCATTATCTAACTTAACTTTATGGCATCTTTCTCCCTCATTAGTATTCCCAATTTCCCCCATATATTGCTGCAAATTGGAACTTCCGTTCATATTCATGGAAGCAATTCCATTAGCAGAAGCTGAAGTATTTTCTTTTGCACTTCTCCTTCTCTTCATTGGTCTGACTCCATCGTCATAATCTTCATCATCACTTGAATCAGATGAAGCATTTGCATATGTTTCCTTCACAAATCACAAGGATGAAAGCTAAGTAAACTACAGAAGGGAACAAGAAAACAGACAATAGCAAACATCCAATGCATTAAATATGCTATCACATGATAAGCATCTCTAGTATTATATGTACTTGCATTTCTAGCCATCATTGGAACAGTTACACATTGACACAACCTGAGTAGCTTTTTAATTGCTCCATAGCACAAGCTACTGTCTATTTCCCATGCACACATATGGAGACATTACCGTCAATTAAGAAGGCAGGGACTGTCATTATTCTTGTTTTCAACAATAGACAAGTAGCTTATGGCATTGACATATTGCAAGAGTAGAAAATTCATCTCTTACTCCAAATCAAGTTCTTCTAGACACACATACCAAATAGACAGAGCATAACAGAAAACTACAAATCAAGTTCTTCTAGACACACATACCAAATAGGCAGAGCATAACAGAAAACTATCCTAAGTACAAAGGGGGCACATTTTCTTTGTACAGGTTGAACACCTCCATTAACATGGAGATTGAATCGAAGCAAGTTTATTGGACTTGAAATCACTTCTGAGATAAAAGCTTGGCAAATATGACCAGAGGATCATGAAAAACATGACTAAATAAAGAACTCACATCATACAGCTTTTTGTAATCCAATCTTTCGACATTTCTTTTCTGAGAAACAGATTCAGAACATTCTTGGTTTGCGTTCTGCTCCAATATGGACATAAGCTCACCCTTCAAAGACTCCTTTCGACCAATCCTTGATCTAGGTGCACTATAGTCTTTTTTAAGCGCAAACATATTTTTTTCTTCCCCTGCTAATTCATTGTCATTAAGAGCAGCGCTAAGATCTTCAGAGTCTGATGTAAAATCAGAACTTGAACTTTCTTCCTCCACCTTTTCATCACGATCTGGAGCATCAGGATCAAAGTCGTCATCATCAGGATCATCAGAAGGAAGCCCCACGTACTGGTCATCTTTATGAGGAGAAGGCAATTCATCAGATGCAGAAGTGAAGTCTGACTCATCTGAGCTTGTTTCATTTTCCTCTCTATTCTTATCTATGTGTGAATCAGAGTTAGATTCATCTCCCTCTCTCTTTACATATATTTCTGGAACATCAGGATCAAAATCATTATCATCAGAGTCATCAGAGGAAAGTCCAAAGTTCTGATCCAGATTTTGTCCAATTGCAGCTTCAGGGAATACCTTCTGCACATGGGACAGAAGAACAATGAAAATTTTCTATTAAATATTTAAATAAAATATATTAAATTAGTTCATAATAAACTATTATTGCCACATAATTACCTCCCAGCTGTCCATGACAGAAAGATCCGTTCCTTGGGAGTCATTCAGCATATCAATGCAATCAACTTTACAATCGCACCCAGGGCATAGCCAACCCTCATCATCAGGAGGAACTGCATTCCAAGGGGGAGATCAAAAGAATTAAGAATAATGAAAGCAACTCTGAGAAACAAATATCAAAGTCATTCCACATCTTATCCACCAACTGAATAGAACATTACTATCTTCCTTTAGCAATGGAGGTGTCAAACAGAGCTGGTGGAACCCTCGGTCGCAAATACCATCACACAGAACAATATCGTTATCCATAGTCAAGTCTTTGGATCCACATCTGGCACAAAATATCTGCCAAAAGAGAAGTTGTCTGAAGTGGTTATATTTCAGCATCTCAGTATCAAAAACTGAAGAAATATTTTAGGCTAGAGCAATAAGTAGGAAAAAGAATTCTCAACAAGCATGATCAAAAACTCAAGAAATCTCTCACATCCTCACTGCTGATCTGTCCATCAGAATCAAACAAAGAGGTAGGAAACCTTCCTTCAGCGCACAATGAATCAATACGGTGAAACAAATCCCTTATTTTCAGTTTACGTTTTAAAATTTCTGCTGTGGCTCGTTGCAGCTCCTTCTCCGGCTTCAACTTTTCAAGGCTGCAGAAATGACAAATGGAATATTACATACAACCTGTTGGCGGAGAAAATCATTAAACATATAGAGAATATAACAAGAAGCTACAGATCAAGAGCAAAGGACAGACCAAATTAATTCAGATTCTCTCAAGACTCAAGAAAACAGAATATAAGCTAGCTTATCAAAAAGAATCCAAAATATTTTCCATACATTTTATATAGCAAAACGCCATTTTTACAGATGTGTAAAAGGGCCATCAATGAAGATACAGAGTCTTTTGGGTCCACTATAACACTGTTAAAGTGTTTTTGACAAAATTACCAGTCTTTCACATCTATTGGAGCATGAGGACTAACACAAACATAAAGGGGCAGTCTTTCATCTTCTTTCCATGTTTCCTCTCTACAATAAATTAAACCTAAGTTTATAGCACAGCAATGATTGGTAAGACTATCAGCTTTGGTTAGCACTTAGTTTTATGCTAGCAAGGAGCTGTGCAGTCCTAAATCTAGATTTGTCCTTCAATTATGTATACGACCACAAAATGGTGATATTGCTCCAGCGTTTATGGCACAGCAGCAATTGGTCAAACTACCATGCTTTGTTAGTAGTTACATTTTCACATTAGTCTAAATCAAGATTCATCCTTCAGTTTTGTACAGAACCACATGTCTAGTTGACACAAAATAATATCATATTCAACTTCTCAATTGGATTCCCATGCTTACTGAGTTTCTGTCATATGATTTTATGTCTCTTAACCGATCAGCTATTCCCGATAATCATATCTTAGATTAATAATTTCTTGTTCTAGCCATTTTGCTTATTTGAGATATGTGTTTTTACAACTTAGTTGTAGAGCAGGACTAGTTGTGGATATATGTAGCTCAACAAAAACAAACAATACGATTCAACTTCACAGTTTTTGCGGCCAGACTCAAAATTACTTTATAAAAACGATTAGGAAGATAATGCTACAAAATATAAATTGAAAGGATCTTTGAGATCATTGTACAAACCTTAGTCCTTTCCAGCCCTCTCCAGAATAAGCAATGATCAGGCTTTGCTCATAGTTCATTCGATTCAATAAATACCTTAGATGTTTCTTGATCCTTGAATATTCATCTGCTACAACTCCCTCTTTTATTCTCTTTTTTCTTGTTTGGTTTTTTTTCTCTGCATTGGAATTAGAACTAGCTAAACTATTGCTGGTCTCAGGTGCTTTAAGTTTTCCTTGAGATCTTGACCGCAGAACTCTATCCGTCCCTGTCAAGGATCTCAACATGTATTTTTTCCTGGAAAACTTTGGCGTTTTTTTAACCTTTCCTCCCAATCTGCTGGAGTTATTAACTGCATTCTTTGGTGTTTCAAACTGTTTGACACTTGAATGATTGTCCACATCACTTTGCACTGATCCTAATAGCTCAGCAACAGGAATCAGGGTCTTATTATCAGGAGGTAGACCCAAAAACTGACTACTTGAAATGGATGTAGGAGTTTGATCCAAAGATTCATTAGGAACACAAATGGGTGAAGCTCTCGGTTCCTCTATTTTCTTTTGCACCATTTCAGAGTCAACATTTTTTCTCGCCTGCAATGTATCACAACAATTGCTGTTCAATGGAAACTCAGGGGCTGGGAAACATGTAGTTTCTTGGTGGAGAGAATTTTTAACACCAACCTGGTTACTTTCGTTTGAATCTTCATGCGGTTGTGCCACAACTTCAGTAAAAGCATACAGGGAATCAACAGGAAATGCTTGCAATTTTTCTGTCACAATACTGCTTGATGGTGTACCATTGGTTTCCTTGCCTACATTTGCTATTATTTCAGAGCTAACCAGTCCATTTTCCTTCAATGGACCACTATGTGCACATTCACCACCAAAATCCATGCTTGAACTTCTAGGAGCTTTGTTCTTCCTAGATGTATGTTCAAGAAGGGGATCTAGAACTTCAGTAATTTTGTATACATCTTTGACAGATGATCCCAATGGTTCACTAGCAACATGCCCGGGGATTGCAATACTGTCTCCTGGTCCAGTCTGAACTAATTCTTTCTCGTACTGATCATCCTGCTCACACCTCTCATTGTATTTTGACTCAGAATCTAATCCATGAGTCTGTTCCATTACAGTTTGCTTAGGACATGGATAATTGTTGGTATGACAACCAAGTTTTGATGGAGAAACACCCATATGTTCTGCCCTGGACATTGAAAGTTGACAGCAATATCTATACAAACTCTCAACTTTCGCCAAGCTTCAAACAATATATATGACTCCAACCCTTATCATAAGAACTGACTGATAGACTGGTAAAAGTGTTCACGTTATTGTAGACATTCAACATAAGGAGCAAGTATTTGCTTCAGAAACTGACCACGAAATCAACAATCTTCACTTGCCAACAGTAGCACATACATTGTCACAACCTCTTCATCAAAAATAGTTACCTGAAGGAAGTGACAATAAGAGAAGAGTTAACAAACCAGAACATGTAATCACTTGTCAATATTCCCATCAGATTTCAGGAAAATGGTTCAGACAATTCCAAATATGATGTATAAGGTACCGGCAGGAATGTCCAACTGTAACCTTTCTGGTATATTATGTATGAAGTGAGACTGCTAAAATGGCAAAAGTATATGCTCAATATTATACAACAGTATGCATATAGTTTCCAAGCCATTGAGGAAAATAATTTTATTATTGATGTTATACATTGTTTACAAGTAAGTCTATTCCCGTAACCTATACACTGGTGCATACTCAAACTGTGGAAAGTTTTTAAAAATCACAATCAAGAGAGAATAAACTGTACACTCTTCAGTTTAACAGTCAGAACTAATGATTCGTCTAATATGCTCATAGCCTCACCATTGATATACTTAAGATTATACTGAAAATTTAAACAAAATTACAAGATGTGGAGACATATATCTCTATCAATTCTCCTCTAGGTCAACGAAAGTTAAAATTTGAAGAGTCCGATAATAGTTGAGAGAAGCGTATACCCATGCTTTACAAAAACGAGCACATTAGTGCTATCTAGATGCATTAAATAGCTACATTGTAGAAACCTTATAATTTCCACATGCATTTAAATGCCCCAGAAAACCTAGAATGCAAAAGGAGATGCAACATAAATTATATACAAATATCTCAAATCCCTAAATAACAATTTGGAGAAAATGGCAAAAGGGAGGAAAAATGAGAGTGGCAACCACCATTCCATTGTTCCTCGCCTCATTTGAGGTCATAGCTTGCAAAAAGGGATCTCCAAAACAAGGGAAGAAAGCAATGCCCCAAGCAAATCGAGAAAGTGTTCTTTATGTTGACTATAGCTAAAAAAGGTAAATAATTCCCATAAATTGCACAGGATTTTGCATCAGATAGTCTCATTCATCATTTACTCCTTAATATGCACCAATGCTTCAAAAACACGCATTCCTAAATAACTTTCCAAGGAAAATTCACCAACTACCAAGTACCTACCAGGTATTGGATTTTCGTCCAAATTCTGAAGAAGTAATAAGTGCAAGTTTTACAACATACAATTAGGCAAGTGATAAAAGCTTATGTGAAAGAATCATGCTGATGGCCTCTAGCTTCCAGTCCTTAATTAGTTCAGGCCATTAAAAAAAAAAAAAGAAGATCAGAGAACAGTCAAATTATGCAAATGGAAAATAAAGCTGATATGTGCAAGATATACATTATTAAGAATGAAATGATCTAAGAAGGATTTCAGGCAAGTCTTTCTGATATATATATTATAAAGAGTGAAATGATCTATTGGTCCATAAATGCTTTATTGGTAAACTCACGAACTCCAAAAAAGAATAAAAAGGATGAACATAACCAGAATTTATGCTAGTATCTTGTTTTAACTTAATAGGTCAAAGACTACGATAATTAAATAATGTGTTTCATTTTGGCTTGATAAAAAATATAGATTGAAAAACTTGGATAACAGCAAGTTATTGACCTGAAAAGTAGTCCTTCTAAAAGAGCTACGTATTAAAATAAGAGTGTTACTATTAGTTGGCTGGATAAAACAAACTAAAGAGATTCGCAAACAGACATTAAAAGCTATCATAGCAAGTTGATTAAACTGAATTTTCAATGCTTAACTACCCCTCATTAGCCTCAAGCAGCAACACACGCGTGTCTTCACCAGCAGCTGAACTTGGCCGGTGTTACTGGCCTCATCCATTGCCTACTCTAAACTCCATTAACCCACAAAGCTCGATAACAAGTATACATATCTTCTCCCCACATATTCCACAAAAATAAAACTACAACGTCCTCCACATCAGAAAGAAAAAGAAAATTACAGCATACACTTAAGAAAAGTATAAATAAACACTGAACTGTCAAAGATCGTCAACTTTTAAACGCATAGTTAGACAAATACTACATTCAGAACCCTTTGCACCGGACATTCTTAAGCTCAACATGTCAAACAAAGAAGCAAATACATAAGCACCTCCAAATACACATTCATCAATCACTCACGACATGAATATTTTAAAGAAATCGAACACAAGCGGACCTCTAACAAACCACATAAAACAGTTCAAACATCTTCGTTCTCTCTTCTCCTCAAGCTCCCCGGCAACGGCACAGACAAATGAGCAGCAACAACAACAACAACAAAAGTAGATTCCGAAATCAAAGTTGAGGCAAACATTTCAAGTTCCGGTAATCGAAACAATCAAAGCAAGATTCAAAATAGACTTTCGAAAACCGTCGAACATTCTCGACGATTCTTTTAGCTTTTCCTCTGATACAGTTTTCAAGAGAGAAAAATAAACGAAAGATTGTGTGCAGGAGTGAGTAGTGACCTTAGCTTTGTTTGTACACGCTAGCGAGAACGGAGTGGTTTTAGGGAGAGTAAGGGCGGTGATTCAGAGTCGAAGCCTCCAAATCTGGGCCACCGTTAAAGCCGAAGTAGGAATGCAGCTCTGAGAGATTAAAGACTAAAAAAGAAGAAACTAAAAAGGGCCTCCTCTTATCGCTATTGTGCGCGCCGCGGAGTGGCGTCTCCAAATTTTGATGCTTTTATCGCGGGCTTGAGTGTACGGCTTTTTGCTTTGTTGAATCAGATTCGGTTCGTTCGTGAGTTTACATGCGGCTTCTGTCTTCTTTTTGGGCTCGTTTAGAAGACTTCGTGTCTAGGCCGAATCTTCCATAACCGAATACCTATAACAGGCCTAGCAGGTAGGAGACTTGTCGGCCTCTCTCTATACTTTTAGAGCTCTTTCTTAACTTACATTTGAGTTAAGAGTTTATTTCAAATTTTGAGAAAAGGAATTAAGTTGGTTTACATTAAAAAAGAGTTTTAAATTTGAATACAATTTTACTTACGCTTAAAATTGAATAGACCAATAAGTTTTTAAAGTCAAACTTTCAGTTAAATCTCTAATCCTTTTGGTTACAATTAAATTCGAATAGACCAAACAATAGAATTCAATTTTAAGAATCTTTGAAGACATCCAACGGTCAATTAAATTCTACGCTTTTTGTCATATCTACCAAGCATTATAATAAAGTTCAACTACTTCTAAACAATAAGTCCATAGTACATGCCAATAAAGTCGAAGAACGTTGCTAGGTAGCTAGCAGACAAAATTTTCACATGATCCATGCTTAATTTAGTTTAATGAATCATTTAGTAATCTTCCCAAGTGTCCATGTGCCCATTACCACCTAATATTTGTATGTAGCTGGTCCCTTCTCATCTAATACAACTTACTAAAATACAAAGGCATGCATAATGGTAATTAAGCATCTACGAGGACTCGGTTGGTAATTCTGTTGATAAAAGTTATTGTCAGTCGTCGACTTTTAACTCTAAAAAAAAAGACTTCGTTTGGTTTGCTGATGAACTTAAAATGTTGAAACCTTGACCAACAAAACATTGTCACTTTGGTTAAAAAGGTTTAAATGTTTATAACTTATCCAAAACGACGTCATTTGGTTTAAAACCAAATGATGTCGTTTTAGTTCTATTTTACTCGACGCTCGAATCCCTCCCCCACCCGCACCTATTGCTTCATCTTCCTCCTCCATCTGCCACCTCCGTCTTCCATCACCGTCGTGTGGAGCTGCGTTGCTGTCATGGAACTCGTGCGTCTCTTGTGTCATCTTCTCCGGGAGTTTAACTCAAGGTATTCTCCTCTTCTCCGTCCTCTCCTCTTCTCCATGCTATGAGAGGTCCGTGGTTGAATTTTTGGTTGATATGGAGTTTGTTTTTTGTTTTGGTTGTTAATTACTGATTGTTAATGATAGACTATGTATTTGTTAGAACAAGATGGAAAAAGATTGAGAATTTGTCTTAAATTAGGGATGAATCGGTTAATGCATATCAAGTATTTAATAAAATACACTCCTTTGATAAAAAAAAAATTGATTTGACGTCATTTCAATTGTTCCCCCAAGTTTATTTGAAGATTACTAAGTTTTCTTTAAAATTCTAAAAAAATTTCCTCTTGATAATTAAAAGGATTTATATATAAAAAAATTTATACATAATGCCCTACATGTAAAAGATTTAAGCCCTTATTTATATAAATGACCAAGATTAGCTATAATAAAAATTACAATGATTGTTACATAAAGAATAACTTCATTCTTTCTTACTCTTACTCTACTTTGACTTGGAAACTTCAACTCTTAAGTCTTTTCGTAGATAAAACACACCATTTTAATAATTTGATTTAAAATAGTTTTAAAATTTTCTGAAAGTTCTTTTAAGATTAATTTTTTAGAAATTTTTTAAATTTCAAAACAAGTTTTATCTTGATTATGAAAGGACTATTGCCTTATGTTATGCATATAAATGGTTATGTAATGATTGCACTTTGAATTTATTTAAATTACTAAGACAAGGTTACAATAAAAATTATAATAATTATTACACATGCAGATGATTCATTCTTTCATTTGATTAAGTGTTAGAAATATTAAGCTACCAATTAAGCGATTATCTATATCAATTTTATATTTTTAATGAAAAAAGAAGGAATGAAGTGAGTTATTGTAATTAGGATAAACTATTAAAAACTAGATTTAGATATTAAACTAAAAAATGATAATATGAATCAAAGTTCCATCTTTTAACATAAATAAAATTCGAATTAGAAAATTACTTAATAATATTACCTTTACTATAAAATAAAATAAAAAGATATACTATGTTAATATCAACAATTAAATGAGTAGCGTATGTTTTGCTAAGTAATAGGACATATTTTTATTGTGCCATTTCATTTGCTTTAGGTTGTAATATATTTTTCATGATAAAAACTTGAATATTATTTTAAATTAGTAAACTAACATTAATCATTAATTGTTCACATCTAATATGTCGATTAAGTACAATATGAAACAATAATGTTAGACTAAGCAAGGTTCTAACATCTAGTTTTAATTATTGAAAAATATATTGTTATTAGTAATTTTACTTCAATATGATATTAGTAGCTTTATTATAATGAAAACAAGAAATATGTGCAAGATTAAGTTAAACGAAAGGATTAGATGAATGAATGATCTGCTTGAATTAATTGAATAATCAAAGCATGAAAAAAATGAGTAAAATGGAGTACGAATGCAATTAAAGAGAGTCATAAGGCAATTCAATTTATTTTGACTAAGTCTAAAGAATAAGTCACATAAGGGCATAACAAGGAAGAAGAAAAAACAAAGATGATTGCTCCTCTAAATCCCTAGAAAAACTTAAGGTGAAAAACTAACTAAAAATTAGATTTTGACTCTTTAAATAGGGGGTCTTGCGTCATATTTGTCAGAGATACAATCTAGGCCATAATCATGTACTAACACATCATTCTCTCTACTTCTATTGTGGATCATTATATCAATTTTAAAAAATTAAATTGGATGAGATTTCATATGAATTGAAACAATAAAGAATTATAAAGAATTCATTACAATAAAGAATTATAAAGAATTCATTAACTTATAAAATAATATTCATATATTTAATATTCACTACGATTACTCATATAATTCATTTATTATATAGTCAATCATAAATGGTATTTATAGCTTATTCATCTATACATCTTCATTCCTATTTGTTATATAAACAAATTCTTTATCTATAAAAATAAGTCAAGACAAGATGATCAAATCTCATATCCAACTAAATTTACTTTCATCTTCCTTATGTTATTGAGAATTGTTGATTTAAAATGTGTTCTTATGGATATTTAAGTAATATAAAAACACTCCATATATTATTTTGTCTAATTTGTTCAGTTTCTCATTGAATTCGTTGACATGTGTAGACCATGAACTTACCCATAATTGTCTCCTCATCTTTAACACTCTATTGTCCATGTTAATTATGGTACATATGTCTGGGATATATTATGTGATATGCATTTAGAAGCGACTCTTAACAAATCTTATTAATCTTTGGATTCATAAGCTAAACTTCTATCAAATAATGGAATATAATAACGTATATATAAAAAATTACATAAGTAAAAAAAACACAAGTATAAGTTGTTGTACCTTTTACTTGCCAAAAATTATTATCACTTCATCTTCATGTTCCAGTTAACTCCAAGTTAACTTATAGGAAAGAAATGAACCAACTTTATGAGTTAGGATTTTCAACTTCAACAACAGCATGCTATAAGATGCATGCCTTTAACTGTATTGCTTCCAACCGAATTAGTTAGTCGCCCTTAAAATTTAGTCTTCAAGCATCTTTCTTTCATAGCTAAAAAAATGTTCAATTGGGTCCTTGTAAAATGCGACATCACCGTTTTTAAATTAAAACAAGAGCTCCTTAGTATTAACTAATGATCTTATTGTCAAGGAGACTTATAATTATGCAAATTATTGAGGATAATACCTGATGGTTGAATTATTTTAGTATAGCTAATGACATTGATCTATTATAATATTTCATAGCAATTGTTTTAATATATCTCACTTTCTAAACTCTGGGCGAATTTTTTCTTAGTTGTAGAAACTCATTTGTTGTAAGTATTTATATTTTGAAGGAGATTGAAGAGAAGCTTTAGCAGGTATTCAAATGACATTCATTTTCTTATATGATGTGACAATGTCAACAATGAATTTTCACACATTTTAATGACATTTTTATCAGTTTCTATATTTTTCATTCTAGCTCCGTCGTCGTCATCTTCCTTCAAGTAGTTCAGGAAGATCCTTCTGCTTGTCGGTTGAGGTAAGTGAATTTGTTTTTTACTACGTTTTTGTGAACTTGGTTTAATTTGAGAATTTGTTTACGGTTTGAACTTCCCATATGAATTTCCTGCATTTTTAATTAAAATGGCCTACACGATGTGAAACTTGTTTGTGGTATGAACTTCAATTTATCATTGAATTAATATAGGATGAGTTTGACTTATATTACAGTTCCAATTACCTTAATATGTCAATATGTTATTTCATTAATTCTTATTCTGTCGTGATTAGCTTCTCTTTACTTTTCATGTGTGAATTTTTACACACATCTTTTAAAAACTAGCTATATGTTAAAACAATTTATTAAAATAAGTATTCATATTT
>JANIHY010000210.1:61626944-61638252 GCA_027479065.1 Erythroxylum brevipes
AACTATAATTAAAATTAAAAACTAATTTTATTTTTATATTGTCAAATAATCTACTATATGAAGTTTTTTTTTTAAATTTAAATGACAATTAAATAATTAACTGAATTTTTAAAAAGCTCTTCTTATAAATGAACTTTAAAAAAAGCTCTATTAAAAAATTTTACGGGTATACACCTAACCAAACATAAGGTAAATATCTCAGTTTCACATTGGAGCTGATCATGAGTTGTATTAAAATGTGGAAAATCATCAATCTCAATTAAATCAGATAGATTTCTTCAAAAAAAAAAAAAAAATCAGATAGAACGATAGAAGCCACGTGATTCCATTTTCATTGCATAATAATTCAGCCACCTTTCTTTCTCTGTTATCCTTTACTTGTTGAGCTCGAAGACAGTGAAATGATTCAGAAAATTCTCCCATGTACACAGTTATACACCATCTCATCAATACTCTGTCTGTTACTTAATGCTGTTCTTTCTCATCGCTTAATGTTGCTGAAAAGCGTGTGGTCGCCATAGTCTCTTTTTCTTAAAGTGTCGACAAAATCCACTATGGCATTGACAAAATCATTATTGGAAAGGATAAAAAGAAAAATTTAAAGGGATGAAAATACGCCCACCGCAGTTTCACTGAAAGAAACATTGCATTAGATATATATGTCGTGATGTCACAGTCCTTTCCACAGGTAAACTCAACCACAATACAAAACCTTATCCTGAGAAGTCCTAATCAAACATACACTTTTAACCTTTTTCTTGTAAAGCTACGAAAATCACTCCACAAAAAGCTAAAAAGAAATAAAAAAACAGACAATACATCAAGAGTCTATTGGTTTTCTTTTCTGCATTGCCAAATCCATTGAACTAAATTTTGGTCGGTTGACTCATGAAGTCACCGTCTTCTTTCCGCCGTCCAATGAGGCAAATCTTGGCTGAAATGTGTCGTTACCATCCTGGAATCAAGCAACTCGACGATTGGTGTGAAGTTCACACACCTTGGAACTTTGTACTGATTAATGGACGCTCCTCTTGATATTGCGTAGTCCATTAGCTCCTCAAATGTGCCATTTTTAACCACTCTTATCTCTAGTGGACCTATGGAGTTGTCCGCAACACGGCCTTGCCTATAAACTGAGTTCAGTGATTCTTCCATGGCAAGGCAACACTGATTCAGTACCTGCATAGTGGGCGAGTTGGCAGAGTTTTTCACCAGTAATTCCCAGTAAATTACGTAGTGACCCGGAATCGTTTTTGTCTCCGCATAACTCGTGTATTCAACAACGCTAGTGTTGAATTCGCGTAAGAGTTGGGACGCGTTCTCCACCGCTTTCTGTAACTCTGCCTCGTCGGTCTTGTCCGAGTCAACACTGAGTAGCACGTTTTTTCTTCTTACAAAATGGAAGTGAGGTGCTGAGTTGTGAAACCCGGTGACTCTGAGGATGTCACCAACTCGGTACCTATATAAACCTGCATAGGTTGTGATCACGAGTTCGTATTCTTTTCCCACTTCAACGTCGACAAGGTCAATGAGTTTTGGTGGCGAGTCACGGGAGGTCCAAGTCTTGCCCGGCTCGTGGGGTAAAAATTCGAAGTATGCCATGTTTGGCATGATTGTATAGGAGACCTCTGATGGTTTACACATGGGGTTCAGGTTTAAACCGAAGTAACATTCTGATGAAGCATACATGGTGCATGCCAACGGTAACCCTCCACTATAGTAATCCAGGGTTGGGATGTACTGTGCCATAGCTCCAGTTACGATGACATCAAGATATTTGGTGTTGGGCCAAATTCTGGTGATGATCCCATCCCATTTCTCCTTCGAACACTCCATTCTGATAACCTCTGCGATTGTTGGGTTAGGTTTTAGGATCTTAGTCATGCAGTCTCTGAGGGAAGGGTCGGTGATTTTGCTGTTTAGAGTTCCGGATTCTATGTCATGAGCAAGTTCTTGCCAATGAACTTGGAGAAACCTGATGGCACGGAGCAGACCGGAGGCAAAGATTGCGCCAACACGGAGCACTTGTTCCCGCTCCTGGAGACCACAGATCATCTGTGTGTACATGCTCTGGAAAGAGTCGGAGCAAAGAATGGCCTCGTTGGGGCTCGTGTAGACGTTGTAGGGGTCGTAGGGACGAGTCTTGAAGTGGTCGCTATTGTAGTAGCTTGTGAGCACTGGACGAGCCAAGAGACCACCTGGAGTTTTGGTCTCAGATTTCACGAACATAAAGTAGAGACCTTTGCCTTTATCCAAGCCAGGGACGTAACTGTTGCACATAAAACGCGTCTTTATCAGGAAAAAAATAGATTATTTCTTTGCATGTGAGAGCACAGTTGACTCTCGAACGCATCTATCGGAACTTACAGATTCATCACTGGCATGAGCAGACTATATAGTAATTGCCGACGATCCAGCTCTTCTTGAATTGTTGGCATCAGCTTTCTTTCACCGGCAGATGTCCCGGAACTGGGGTTTTAAAGAAAACGAAATTAATAGGATAATATATAATTGAAGTCCTCTAACTAAATATTTACAATTAGCTTGTAGCTAGTAAAAAAAGTAGAAGAACAAAGAGCTAATAACTAAAACACACCTGGTAAGAAACTCGGAGATGGGGTGAGAAGACAAGATGGCAGAGCGGTCGCCGTTAGCTATACGTTGGATTTCAGGCTGAAGATCGTCGTAAGTGATGATAGGGAGTTTGAACTTAAAAGTCTGGCGATCAATAGCACCATTAAGTTTGAACCTTTTCAAGTACTCGACCTGAGAGTTACGGCTCAGGATTTCAGCCAAAACTTTTTCCTGAACGAAGTCAGCATTTCTAGTCATTTCCTTGATAAATTGAAGGGCTTTTGCATCTTTCTCGCATGCTGGAGGACCCAAAGGAGATGAGAAGGCATCTTCAACTGCCATTTCAGCCAGGAAAATGAGAAGAAACTAAAACAAAAATATGTTCTTATCTAAATTTAATTTTTACGAGTCGAGAGTTTTGAAGAGATTTTGAGTAAGAAAGAACTTGGTAAAAGTGTTTATGCTGTGAGCCTAACAGGTTGCTAGATTGCTGTTTATATAGTGGAGGAAGGGAAGTCCCCGGCTTTCAGCAAGTGACGCGTCATCCGCCACATAGGAAGGGAGCCCATATAGGACATTGGAAGGAAGGAAGCTGAAGGAGGACCAATGTAGGCGTGTAATGGTGGTAGAAAGTGAAAAAACAAAATGAAAAACCAAACGAAAATGTTGCCTTAATAAGAGTAGGGCAAAGGGGGGACAAAGCTGGTCCACAACACGTAGACATGGCAAGACGCGAGGGAGGCAAAGAAAAAGAGAGAAGACATCATTTTTGTTAGATAAGATGGCATTTCAATTCATTTTCTCAAATTCATATATATTAGAGTTATTATGAAGCAAAATTTAACCTAAATTGTGTACGCCTCTTTTTATTATTATTAATAAAAATATAAAATAATTATTTATTAAGCATGTATTAAATAGATTATATATTTATAAAATATTTTATACATATAGAGTGTAACTAGAGGGATTTGAACCTTGTTACTAGCAATGTGTTTTAGGGATCCAACCTCGCATCACTTGACCATCTCCTCGGTTACTTAAATATTTTAATAATTATCGTATTGTAATTAATTATTAAATAAAGGGCGTTGATTTGGTTAATTAATTTTATGTATAACGTTTTAAACAAATAAAGAGATGGAGGACCAGGTGGGCTTGTATTGGGGTGAGCTTGTTGGGGATTGATGGGGATGGGCTGCCGGCGTGCGAGGCAGCTTTCACTGTTTGCTACAGCCCCTTCCACGTGAGACATGCACCTAAACTATAACTTTGGGACCCCTTCCTTCCTGAGTTTCTGTTTTTTGTTTTCTGATCTCCGCTATCTGCCTATTGCCTAACAAACAAACACTTCGGTCGGATGGTACAAGTTCAGTATAATCATGTAATTACAAATTTTCAAATAAGTACTGAAGGGGTTGAATTTATTCAAATCACTCCGTACCAAACTCGTTATTAACTATTAAGCGACCATTTTATCACAGTAGTTTAAGCTGTTGTGTGAGGCCAACTCAATTAGTTTTTATATATTCTCTAACATACCCCCTCAAGTGAAAATTCTCTGAGCTTGAAACTTGCACAGACCTACTTTACCTTGTACTTAATTTAATTAGAATATGTAGGTGGTAGGAATCAAACTCATGACCGTTTGATCATAAAAGTTCTGATACCATATTAAATGACCGTTTCACTACAATAACTTAAGTTGTTATGTGAGAACAACTCAATTAGTTTTTATATATTCTCTAACATTAACAACTTTGCTTTCATTTGATAGACGGCGGCTGTATAATCAGGCAGCACTTCACTTCCCATGGTTTTCTTTTTGAACTGTTGTTTCTAAAATTTGAGTTGTGGCCTGAAAAGAGGATAACAACACTTTTCGTATTTTTGTGTGTGTTACGTAATGACATAACAAACTAACTTGTCATATGCTGATTAGTCCAATTTTTAAAAACATTTTAATATATATTTGTTATCCAATTTAAGAAAATGCGTCTCCTCAAGGTTGAACGTAAATTATTTTTTGTAAAAATAATTGGATCGCTATTACAATTATTCCAAATTTATTGGAACTTGTTTTAATTATATTGACGTAGGTGGTGAATTACTAATTTACCTTTTCTTTACAAGATACTTTTCCTAGAAGGGAACTATATCGTTTAAATGAATTCTAATTGGATAAGCTTCTTCGCTCAACATTCGCCATTTCAAGGGGTAGAATAATGCCAAGTAGTATGTGTTGGGAGTAGAGTAGAGCTCTTAACAAAAAAAAGTGCAATACCATTATTTATGTGGTAAAAAAGAAGTGGAATAATACCCAAAATAATTGGTTTTATAGTCTACCTGAATGACTAGAAACGTCTCGGTGTACTTTAGGCTTAATAACAAAAGGAAGGATATAGATGCATACAACCTGGCTGCTGCTCGGTGAAAGAGACTTACAACTACAAAGGAAACATGGGGCTCTTTTCATGAACACATGAATTCTGTCGCTCGTGGAAGAACTTAATTATATATTCTAATGGTAATGGACCATCTATTCTTATATTTTATGAATGTGACATCCAACTTGCCCCTTAGTAGATGAAGCTAAACACAATGTTTACTCAACTCTTATTTTCTTCTCTTCTTTTATGTTTTATGTTTTACTCCAATTATGAGGATTTCGAGCTTCAAATTATCTCCTTTTGCTTTAATCCTGTGTAAGCTAATTAGTATCTATATATGTTCCATTTTCCTTCTGAAAAAATGGTTTAAATTGAGAACAGCAAGAATAATT
The DNA here is from genome assembly GCA_027479065.1 of Erythroxylum brevipes. Taxonomy (NCBI): domain Eukaryota; kingdom Viridiplantae; phylum Streptophyta; class Magnoliopsida; order Malpighiales; family Erythroxylaceae; genus Erythroxylum; species Erythroxylum brevipes. Next base: position 61,632,301 of record JANIHY010000210.1, read on the forward strand.
AGTATATCCCTTTAGGTAGTTTTTGGCTGCAATTACAATGAGAGTGAAGAAATGAAATATATATATGGTCCAACGATTGAAAACGGCATCAAAAAATGGAAAATAACACTTGAAAGAGATAAGCACCAAAAAGATCAAGTATATTAACAGATCGTTGAGTAGGAAGTCTAGCAACAGTAAGTGAAATGCATTATTTGCTCATGACCTGTATCTTAATTGGGATCGAATTTAGCAATAGATGCTAAAATCAAACTTTGCAATTATAGTTTTGTCTGTCAGCTTGCCCTGAAAAGCTGGAGGATCAAGAATGATGAGGCACATCATCTTCCATGCATATCTTGCTCCTAAGTTCCATGGAATGAATATACAATTATTACAGCAACTGCATGCCTTACAATGGGAACTCTAATTAGACCAGAAAAATTAGTGAAAATTTATTGTTCTTTACAAGTTTATTATCTTATACGGGATTCCTTCAACTTGAAATTTTAACCCTAGACATAAGACCATACTTGATAGAGTGTAACTCAGCCTTCACATATTTCTTCTTCTCTTCTCTGGGTAGACTTATAATACAACTGCTACAATAAAGACAGGAAGATTGTTACAGTAACCATCTTCGTAATACATATAATAGTCACTAACAAGAATCTAAGTTTTATAAACACCACCGAACCGACACTGTCAGTGTCATCTCATAACAATAAAATTGATGTTTGGTAGTGAGGTCACCGTACAACCTAGCAAACTCTCATCAATTCATGTTCTTCCAAGCTATGCCTTAACTCATATTTCTAATCACGTCAACTCCTCCTCTTTTTTTTTATATTCAATTTCACTTATGTTGGAATGAATAAACTATAACGAGCTCTTAATCTTATATCAACTTGCTATAGTACGACACGTAATAATGGAACCGTGCTTTGCAAAAGACAGGTACAAAACCAAAATTCTCGCGGACTATTCCATCACTTATTGACAAAAATTACAAGAAAAATATATATTAACTATGTCGTAACGTGTCAGCTACATAAAATTTCTTTCCGTTTTGGAAGAGTGTGATATATATATATATAATTAAGGTCAAATTTTGGAGTCATTTGACGCTTTCTCCAACACAAATTCAGATTAGTCAACTGAGGGGTTTGAACTTGGAAGGTTATGGATTAGGCAAGTGACTAGTCGATTTTTCATTTGGGAAGAAAATGCAAGATGCGTAAAGATAATCTTGGCGACTTTTGTACTAGTGCTTAACAGGACAGTGGGGGGACATGTAAAGTCCCCCTCCTTTTTGTTTGCTCTTTCTAGTGTGGTCGAGTGGACCACTCATCTAATGACAGAATTTGCACGTTAGTAATTAAATTAGGTTAAAGTTATACCTCACATCACCATTCCATGATTTAGGTGCAGATTTACCTTGTTGTGATCAATGATTAGATATTGGATAAGATCAGTCTTTCATTACATATTACACGATTCTTTCTTGCTGTGCTCTTTCCATGAATAGAAAATTGAGAGGGCAACTTCATCAACAATATAAGCAAATCATTTAAGTACAAACCATAATTCATATTTTTTTTGGTTACTTTTTCGGGACTTACATAATCAACTTAGTATTTGAGTTGGCGTATCAAGTGTCAATATTAACTCAAGTTAATAATTAAGATGAGAATTCTAAGAATAAGAATTAGTTACTTTTTATTTGTATGGTGAAATAGCTCTCTTTCCGAACTTTTTTTTTCTTTCCTTTCCATGTTTTGTTATTATATGATCATTACAATAATTAGGGGAAGAATAATCAGTACGATGATGGGAGCAAAATTTTAAAAACTGACCTTAATAGGAACAAAGTTTCATTGTTACTAAATGTATAATAGTATTCTTGCCTCAACTGGATCCAAGTATCTCCGTCTTTGTCAATAACAGTTGTTTCACGTTTTAAATTAAAAAATGGTGATTCCAATTTAATGAGGTGGTAATCATCTAGAAGAGAAACAAAATTTGGAGCTTCTCCCCCCTTGGAAAGAAGCGAAAGTAGGTATAAAACTAGGAAAGGAAAGAGTTTGGATAGATGTCACATGCACAGCAGCCGACGATGAGTCTATTCTTGTTTAGAGTGTATTTATAAACTTCGAATTGCTTGAATGATACTTCATGTACATCTGTTGATAAATTAATATAACACGAGCTGCAAAAACACATTAACAGATCGTGAGGAAAAAAATCCGGAAGAAGAGTAAGAGTTTGAAAACAATATAAAGAGTGGAAACACTAGACAAGGAAAAGATATGTCACCTTCATGGACAACCAAAAAATCCAACCTACTTTTAGGTTATCACGAAATGTATACACATGATCATTTCAGTCCCATTATTTTCTCCTAGGTATCTTACAATCCCAGATAAGTTACAGACCAGAGATACTGTACCCTGTTATCTGGCCATATGGGGCTTTCCATACTAATATCTGCAACTTGGAGATTTGGAAGGAATTGACAACTTTATGGAATGTACATGGAAAGACTTATCACTGTGGCTCTTTAACAACAGAAATCCATTTTTTTTCATACCACAATGTTGTTGTCATACGAGTACCCGTTCGCATATTTGCATGTCTATATCTGCCATGTGAGTCGTTCACTTATTTAGAGAATTATAGGCTATGAGGGATCATGAAAAGTGGACCAAACATAAAGGGGAGGAAAGGGGGTGGAAAGTGAAAACCACAAATGGTCTTTGGGCTAGAAGTCAAAAATGCATTTCGGGACAAAAGAGGTGATGAGGTCTGGTCATTTATTATAAAGCTAAAGAAAGCTTTTCCACGTGAAGAGCAATAAGAGACAGACCAGAGGTTCGAGGATGGTTCCTGGCTAGGTTTCCTTTGTTTAGCAATTTCACGTGGGAAGTTATAACAAACGTAAGAGAAGGGATTCCTATAACGTGCGCATTAGTTTATGCATTTGACACTTTCCAGTCAATTGCTACCATATTTGATTTATATTTTCTATGTGTTGTTGGTAAGGTGGTGGCTCGGGTGAGTCCCTTTTTTTGACAATTCGATGACTTAAAAGCATTCTTTTACTTCCACTTTTCCTTTGGATTATTTCCATGAAGTTTCTTTACTTTGAGTGGGGTTGAATATTGGCCTGAAGTGTTCATTTTCAATGAACAATTTCTTTACTTTCACGGAAGACAATGGTAATTCAGTCGGTTTTTTATTCATTTCATTTGGTTTTTGAACATGGTATTCTATGGTACTTAAAAAGGTCTAATCTTAAACAGTGCAAATCTTAAAAATAGTGACAGCCATTGTTGATTAGTACGAGTAGACTTTCAGAGTTTGGACCAGACTTAGGTGGTAAAATGTTTCAAATTGGACGCAAGGGTACTTTCCCATCCCACCAACATCGAGCCTTTGTTTTCCTCCGTATAGTTACGTGCCTCTTGATACTATAAAGTAGACCTTCAAGACTTCAAAACCACTAACATCATTAGGTCTTTGGACAACCCAAGACTTGATTTTATCTAGACATTATAATAAAGTAGTTTCCACTTTTAAAAATTAACTTAGATGTTTAGTATATTGAAAGTTAGTTTTGTTAAGATATGTGTTATGACATTTTGAACATTATTTGTAATTGGACATTTTTGCTAATTTATAGAATTTCACTATGACGAGTATTCTACTTTATGTGAGAATCTTTAAAGAGGAGGTTTATTTGAGATAAACATTCTAGTCATGATAGGATTTACTTGAAATCAAATCACTATGTCTTCACTAAGATAAGGTGCAGATTTCTGGACTCTTCTTAGTAACCTATTTTAGGAATAATGACTATCTAAGGCAATTGATTTTTTTGGTGATTTTTATCTACACTGTACAGCTGATTTTATCTGCCCATAATGTGAATTTTCTAGGCTGATTTGTGTGGAAAAAATGACTACAATATGGTGACTTGGTAGTTGAAATTTTGTGGATCAAAATTTTTTTTGTGAGATGATATTTGTGTGATTTTGTCAAGAGTTGTTGTGTGTTTTTCTCCGAGAGTTGCATGACTTTGTGGGCTGTCTTATATTTTGTTTTTGGTAAAATATTTCCAAATGAATTGAAGATATTGTAGCTCTTGTGTTTTATGATGTTTTAGTGTTAGAACGCTTATTGATTGGAGGTGTCTTTATGGCTACTATGCGTGAGATATCTTAGTGACATTATCGAAGGTTCACAACAGATTTTTTGAAGAATTTCTCATTCTTCCGTTGAAGAAACTACATTGTTAGAGGATTTATTTTTCTTATCTCAAGTGTCTTTGTATATGCCCTTTATTGTTTCAATCACTTGAGTTGTTTTATTTATTTTTTAATTATCGAACATTGTTGAGAAAATCTTATGTTGATGTTAACACGACATGATTGTGTTATTGAGTGTGATTTACGTTCACGGGATGTGGGAATAAGGGATAATGTCAAGGGTTGAGTGAGTTGGCTCAATGAAGCTTTGTATAAAACTATTTTCGTTAGTGAAAGTGATTAAGTTGGGTGAGGGCCTCGTAGACGTAAGCAAAGAGTTTCAAACTGCGATAACAAATTTTAGGTATTGATTTGCTTATTTTACATTTAAGTTTTCTGTTTTCATTTGTGATAGAAAATTTATAGTTGCCACACAGTTGCTTCATATCAAACAACCACAATTACAGTTCAAAGCAACTGAGATTGAACCATAACTTATGGGAAACTATATCCTTCAAAAATTTCAATTGGTATTAGAGTAAGGTTTATCAAATCAGAATTTGGTACTTTGTGCCGATCCGTGTTTCACAATTATGACTACAAGAGAAAGGGCATCAATCACTGGACCACAGTTACTAGATGGTTTAAATTATCCTACGTAAAAATCACAAATGAGAGTATTCATTCAGGCACAAGAAATAAAAGCATGAAACTCAGATTTGAAAGACCGGACACATCTAATGTCGATTAATGAAAAGAATGAAGCGGTACCTAAAGATCCATCTGAATGGACAAGAGATGAAGAAGAAGTGCTCAATAATTCTTATGTATTACATACACTCTTCAGTGTCATTGATGAAGAATGCTTTAGTATGATTTCAATATGAGAAATGGCAAAAGAAGTATGAGGCACTTTGCCAATGATATATGAGGGATCTAAATTTATGATAATTTTGAAACTTTAGATGTTGGTCGCTAGATTGGAAGAGCTTAAGATGGATGAAAGTGATACTATTGGAGACTTCTATAAGAGGTTATGTGACATTGCGAACCAAGGAAATCAACTTGGGAAGAAGTATTCGAATATGAAACTTGTCAGAAAATTTTAAAATCACTGCTTCTGTGATTCATACCGAAAATTACAGCAATCGAAGAAGCCCATGATATCAATGAATTATCTTTGGATAAGGTAATTGAGATTCTTACCAACTTTGAGATGAATTTGTTGAGAGATAAACGAGAGAAGAACAAAGGATTGTCATGGCAAGCTAAGTTTGTAAAAGTTGTAAATGACTTAGGAGATAAATCCGATGAGAATGAGGATATGAAGTTATTGACAAGAAATTTCACCAAGTGGTTAAAGAAGTTGAAGAAAGATAAAGGCAGAATGGTGAGGGCTCATCAAATAATAATTTCAAACAACAAACTAAAACTCAAAAAGGTGAAAGAAAGGTGAAGAAAATTCAATGTCACGAATGTCAAGACTTTAGACATGTACAAGTGGAATATGTTAACACTTTGAATAAGAGAAAAGGGAAGTTTTATACAAGTATTTAGAGTGAGAATGAATCTAGAAGTGTGTATGGTAGTGAATAGGAATTTGTGAGCAATAATGCTGTATTAGTTGCTTTATATAGCAGAAGTCCAGTTGCTTATTTGACAACAACTAGAGAATAAATTGACAGAGAAAAAGAGGATGAATTAGCCCAATACTAAAACAATACAA
>JANIHY010000210.1:61707554-61722620 GCA_027479065.1 Erythroxylum brevipes
TTAAAATAGGTAGAAATATAATCTATTTATAATAATTATTTAGAAGAATTGTCTTGACTGAAGAATAGTTGCATTTGTTGAATTTTAATAAGACACTGGACATGTCCTCGTCTGCCTCAACCTCAAGCCAAGCTCTATACAACAAGTGAAGAAACAACATGGGATGAGACATTAAGTGGACCGTGGTTAAAAGCATTGCCAGTAGAACCCATAATTCATAGGCTTCTGTTGGCAGTGCACGAATGTCCGTAAAGACAAAGAGATGTCAATGGGTTGGGTTGGATCGGTCCAATTGCTCCAAGCCCGACCCTAGATCATAGTGGCCTGTGGCTCGATAGGGCAGGATGGGTCGACCAGTGGGCTGGCTTGATCACGGATTAATCGGTCCATCATTTTTATTAAGAAAAAACTTCAAAAGCGAAGTCTTTTTCGACAAAATGACATCATTTTTACAGATTAATCGGTCCATTATTTTTATTAAGAAAAAACTTCAAAAGTGAAGTCTTTTTCAACAAAACGACATCATTTTCACGGATTAATCGGTCCATCATTTTTATTAAAAAAAAACTTCAAAAGCGAAGTCTTTTTCGACAAAACGACATCATTTTGATAATATAATATCATTTTTGAAATAACGATCAAATCATAGGTGGCTTATAGCTCGCCTGTGACCCGGTCAACTCAAGCCAAAATCGAGCAAGATTAGTTTTGTTAAAGTGATGTCATTTTTAAAGTAACGATCAAGTCACAACCTGACTCGTGGTTCAACCGGGCTTAAAATTGAGCTAAGCGACTTTTGACATCTATAATAGGACAGGTAACAAGACCTTGTCTCCTCGTCGAGGAAAAGATGACCCAATCTTCCCATTTATCAGTTGATTAAATGCATGAGGAAATCCGTTTTAAATAAAAGGAAATTTGTTTTTCTGACTTAACTATGCGCAGAATAACATTACAAGTTCCTCTTGAAGAACAGTCCCAATCAAAGGAAATTTTGATGATGATCAAACATGAGGATAGCAATCAGCTCGCTTTGGACCTAAATTAGTTGGCAGTACCCACGCAGAGATTCTAATCTCCAGTGGTTGGATAGGATCTGCTAGTAGTTGTAGTTTGTACTTTGTACTTTGTAGTTTGGTTTGATAAAACAGACTCACTCACAGATTCAATGTCCTTTTTTAGACTAACAATTTCTTCTTCTTCTTAATAATAATAATAATATCATCCTTTTATAGTCAATTTTGAAGATCCGTACAAATGTTTTTGTTTTTTATTACCAAATAATTGCAGCCTCTACTGGTATAATATGTAAGCAAAATTTTTTATAAATACATAATATCCCATCAAACGTGTATTTCAAGATAAATCATCCAACACTTTTACGAATCATTTACTTTAAAAAGTTGACATACCGCTTAAGCAACTCTTAAGAACAAACTCTTTATGTTTGGATTTAAGTGCAAATAAATCTCCAAAATCATACAAATCTAAAAAAGATTATTTTGCATATTGCATCAATTATGAAACTTTTCAAAGAAATTAACTAATGCTTCTTCAGTCTGATATCACCTTCCAAGATTGACAACTCCAGAAACTGCGAAATTGAGGACGAAAGTCATCTTCCTGCTCTTCTTTATCAATTCATTAACAAAGATTATCCCAAGCCAACTCCATTTCTGTCTCTCATTCGTATATCTTTTCATTAAATCGACTATTGTGAGACTGAACATATGTTGTAGTTAAAAAATTGAAAAAGGATATGATAGCTACAACAGGACATGGTCATGGTCTTCCTTAGGTCCAACTCCAAAGCCATGATGCTCCTTTCCACAAACTACTAACAGCCTTCCTCTTTACTCTCCCAAGCACGTGCACTAACTTTTTCACTAAAAACCCTCACTTACCATAACTTTTTCACTAAATTGGCCCATAAATAGAAAAGGTGATCTCAGGTCTGTTTAAAAATATATAAATAGTGCCTCCTTATGAATAGGTTGCAGTGAGTATAAAAAGGTTTATTTCCTAAAGAGTACACTGTCTTAACTTTTTTCATGCCGGGCTGTGGTAATAGAATAAAGTGAAAGGGTGAAAAGAGATGGCTTTGTCTATAAGGAACAAGGATTTTGTCTACTATTCATCATATATATAAAGGATATATGATGACAATGGCCTACTGAGCCAATTATGGATGAGACTGAGAATGGAATGTCCCCACACTTGGTGATATGGAGTGATTAAAGCAGTAGGGTCGAGTAATGTCGAGAAAGGTGGAGGCTGCTTAATTTGGTGGTTTCAGTACTAACGAATGTGATTTAGGATGTCTTGTTTTCTTTGCATGAATTATGGGACTCATTGGGTCAAGAATTTCAAATCAAGACATGCAAGTACTTGAGAGCAATTTAGGATCTTTATGTAAAATAAATATATCTGTTAGGTATCATATATATATATATACACACACGAGATGCCAACACACACAAATCCTGTCACGCAGATCTTGTAGGAACTGTCAAATTTGTCTTTTGAAACTGTGTTACTAAAAAACAAGCCAAGTGGATGCCTTTTTGTGTTTAGCTCTAGCATATAATGAATGATGATTACAGTGACGAAACAATAAATCTTGTAATATTCTTTCCAAATAAACTCTGAGCCAGTGATTATGACCAATTAAAAAACAATTTAGGAAAAAAGAGAAAAGTGGCAATAGATTTATTTAAAAAAAACTAAAATGCCACCAAAAACAGAGAAAGAGGGAGCAGGACAATTGGCAAATAAGGTATGACTTGAGAAAAGATTCTTTGTCTAATATTATTCTGTCTTATTCTGTTTCATAGAATTTCAATTATTTATTTTGCAGGACTTACATGAGATCTATGCAGGATCTACATAAATAAATGGCTGAGATTTATTAAATACAGTAAAAAACTATAATATTAGATAGAAGATCTGAACTCGATATGGCCTAGGCTAAACTTGAGACATGGATACCATTATCTCACCTATTAGGACCGCTACCTGGTTGGCAGACAGTTATCGGTCTTTTCTCTCAGTAAATTTCTTCCTTGCTTGACCAAAAAGATTTCGCCGCTTTGGTCCTTAGTGGCAATTACAATCAATATAGTGTGCTTATTAATTCTTACTGGTAATGGACCATCCTGTACAATTGTTGCTATAAATTTGATACCTAAATGGCAAAAATTGGGCATCTTCCTCGAGAGCCTAACTTTTCTTATCAATGTCCTTGAGCTGTACATACTACATAAGCATCCCATGTGTACTTGCATAATTTAATGTGTGCAATATAGGGTAGATCCTCCTTTTCTTTAATACTATGGAGACTATGCAAAAGGGTGTCCTTATGAAAAGAAATCTCAATATTCCTTCGTTTATGTAGGTAATAATATTTAATATTGTCAACATTATTTCACTAATTTGTTGTTAGCTATAGTACACTACTAATATAGAAAAAAGAAAGTTGAAAACGCGTTTGTTTTGGGCCTCCAACACCGAAGCTTTTCAACATTTTCACGTAGCCTATTGTATCATTCTACCTTGTTCAATTTTTAGGAAACAACCTATTCACATCTTCAACCTGAAACTCCAAAAGACAAACAAATTGTTTCATAGTTATAGTTATAGGTATTTTGAGAAAAGGTGGCATATAAATCCAGTACTTATGTTATCTTCTTATTATTTACTTGTCTTTTTAAAAACTACGAAATGAGGACAAAGAAATTCCTAATTTAGAGAGTCACATGTCACCTTCATTTGTCTCAATGACAATGAGTGAGACCTTCATCTGTTATGTGCGGGCTGTTGATGCCAATGGTCAAATTTAATCATAAAAAGATTTGACATTGGTCCAATAATTACACCTTTTTTTTTTTTTGCTATGGACTATTACCTTTAGATATTATTTTCAATAAAAAGGGACTAGATCCTTTATTCTAATAACTCCGTTTCAACCCTATTTTGCATCAAATATGATATCATTTTGTAGGTTATGCACATAATACGATGTAGTTTTTACTACAAAACAACGTCGTATTGGGCGCGAAATAAGTTTGAAACAAAATAATGAGAACAAAGGATTTAAACCCCAATTAAAGTATTAACATTTGTCTGTGTTTCTTCTAAAACAAATATTATTATATTATTATATTTGTTAATGATTTCTTACATCAAAAGTTTTATTCTCATCTACTAATAAATGCAAGTTTGATTATAATTATAAAACTATATTAAATGTATTTTGCTTGATATTTTATAGTTTTCGTATATATTTGATACTTAATTCACTCCAAGTGCATTCATAGGTGATAATTATCTTCATGGGCTAAAAGGAGAGGAATTCAGGTTAAATCGAGGCATAAAATGAGAATTTGAAGAAATTTGGATATACATGGCTGTGTGCATCTCTCAAAACGTGTAAAGTCATGACTTTAAGTATTTTTGGATATACGCGGTCTGATATGGGCCAAAAGGCGAGGATTTCAGGTGAAATTATGGCACAAAATGAAAATTTAAAGAAATTTAGAGATGCATGACCATGTATGTGGCCGTGTATATCTCTTAGAACGTGTAAAGTCATGATTTTAAGTGTTTTTGGAGATATCTAATGTGTATAGTTAGATACATCCCTAAAACTTAGAATTCACCATAAAAGGACATGAACGAAGCCAAATAGGGGAGCAGACTTTTGGAGATGACTCCAGATGTGGAGAATGTCTAGAAAGGATGATATTGATCCAAGATCATAGAGAACATGAGAAAATGATGAAAAGATCCAATAGAATATAAAATCAACATCTACCTTATAAGAACATTCGATAGGAGATAAAGAGATATTTAAAGTTATGAAATCTTTTTTTCTATTTGTTTTTCTTTTTATTTATATTTGATTTTGTTTTTTATTATGTGTAACTAAACATCTTTAGTGTCTAGGTGAGATGAACCCTAGTTTATGCTATAATATGTTTTGATTCTTTTATTTAAGGCAATGGTTTTGATTGATTTATTATGTTCAATTATGTGTTTAATATATGTTATAATAGATCTGAAATATTAGTACATAATTTGATTCCACAAGATAAAGATTGAGAAATCCTCTGTATAAATAGATCTACTGTAATTAAACGGATTTTGTAATAAACATAGATATAGGTCTACATATATCCTTTAGATTAGGGTCTAACCTAATAGCAAAAGTCACAAATAGATAAAGCAATTTTATATCCTTTAACTTGAGTAATTCGGTTGATAAACTTAGGATTAGTTGTGAGTAGACTTGAGAGAGCTATTAGTATAAGCTAGGAATTTCTATAGTCTAATAGTTAATAAAACAATTACATGATAAAAGGTAATTATCTAATAGTTTTAGGGGGATTCATTAATTAGACACTAATTCTTGATATTGATTGTTTTCTAAGTGATTTGTTTCGTTTATGTGTTCAATATCGTTAACTATTTTATTTTAATTATTAAGTTTTATTTTCTTAATTAAAAACCAAAATCCAATACGTAGATAATAGGAGAAACATAATTACTAGTAATCACTGTCTTCATGGGATCAACTTGTACTTGCCCTACTAGCTGCAGTTACATTATGCACTTATGGTTAATTCAAACATTGTATAAAAATATCTCAATCAAGTTTTTGGCATCCTTATTTGGGATAATGATATTAGGAAAACCTTTATTTATTACTCTAGCCATTTTTATTTTATTTTATTTTATTTTTGTTATATTTTCTTCTATTTTAATTGAGTTTTTGTACTTATTTTATTTTTCTTGTATTTTATTTTATATGTGACTTATTCATTTAAGTATCTTTTGAACTCTCAACATTGGTAGTATTTTAGTGGTCACAACTCATAATGGAAGGATAGAGTAGATAGTACTCTTATAGGAGCTATGGTACATCTTCACAATAAAAAACATCACTGTATTGGAAATAGAAGTGATATGAAAGTATTACCGATAGATTAATAAAATACCTTGTTAAGGATGTAGTTAACCAACGTGACGTTGAGGAGAGATTTTCTTAACTTAAATATGATGAGCATAATACCTCATACTATCTGAGCTCTTTAATGTCTCAGAGTGAAAAAGAGATGACGGGTGGTAACTACTGCTTCGAAAGATATGATAGCAAAATTTATTCAAGAATCAAACATGAAACATTAGGAAACAAAGGCTCGTATACAAAATATGGTGAATCGGATCGATAAACTAATAAAGATATTATCATATGAGTTATTGGGGAGTTTGCCTAGTACTACTGAAATAGATCATAAAGAACTTGGAATGAAAATCACCCTTAGGAGTGGAATGAGCTTCCAAAAGAAGCCTTTATCCAAGAAGAGGAAGTAGAGATATGGTACGAGGTATTTAAAGAAGATGAATCAAAGACCTTTATCAAGGAGGAAGAAGAAGAAGAAGAGTAAATAGAGGTGGTTGAGGAAGAATTGGCAGAGGAACCAAATATGAAAACTATTAATGAAGCATTGGTAGCCACATTAAGTACGGAGAGTTTCCACTTCCTTAAAGATAAACTGTTTGATCAACTAATGATTTAAGGAGCTTCATTATTCTCTATTTTATTAACTATTTTTTCATTAAAAAGTGCATTAATGCTGCAATTGGATTTATTAATTTGATAAAAATATATTTGTGTTATTATCTTGCAACATGTGGCTTACTTACAAGCTACAAAACCTTAATATGGAGAACTGGATAGAAGCATGCCACTGATTATAGACCAAGGATGAGGGTAACGTGTATGGTAAGTCAAGCTATAGACGTTAAATAAGTGCTGCATGAGAGGTAACTCATGAATTAGGATCGATTTTATTTTATGTTATTTATTTTCATGTTTCTTAGTTATTTTTTATTTTATCTTTTTTATCCCTTTTTCCTTATATCTTGAAACAATGTCAATCAAATATTGGATATATCAAAATTAGAAAATCGTTTTATTCAGGAAAGTACCAACTCAACCCTCTCATTTGTTCATAAATACATATATTGTGTACATTGAGGACAATGTACAACTTTAAGTATGGGGAAAGGATTAACGATTTTCATGATTTTCTTAAGCTTATTATAATCTTAGTTATTAAATTTTATAAACTAATATCTTGACTTAATTGAAATTTGTCTATCAATACTGTATTTCATTAATAAATATTCATTTGATTAGTAAGCAAAAAGATGATAGTTAGAATAAAATTGCTTTTATAAGTCATAGTTTTTAGTATTCATTGAAATAGTCAATTTAAATGACAATTACATATTATTGACACATATATACCTATCTTTCTTGTGAAATTTTAAGCTTAAGAGCGAAAATTTCAAAAATTTTAAGCTCTTTTATTTCTTTAATGTGTGTTATCATGCTTAGTTGAACAACTATAGAACTTGCTTTTATGATACATATTGAGACCACATTTGTTAAATTAGAAGCATCGAAGTGATAAAGATATTTAGATTCACCAATTTGTTTTAACTTATTTCTTTGACAATTATCTTACCTTAAATTTATCTTTAGGAATAACTAAGTTGAGTCTTAGTCCTTTTCATTAATATTACCCACATATTAACCTTTATCTTATTTTCTTTGAAGTCTCTTTATCTTTTTGAACTCTGAAGGTTATTTACATTATTTATTTGTCTAAAACCTGAAAATTTTGAAAGAAACATTATTTCTTATTGATGCTAAATGCTTAAAATTGTTTTGATTGATCTAAAAAAAGAAAATCGAACACTCAAGTCATGGAATTAAATTATATAAAAAAGAAGAAAGAAATTAAGGTTAATCTTGAATAACCTTGCTTGCACTGTATTATGCTTAGTTAGAGCATAGAGGGTATGCTTAGTTAAAGCGTAGAGGGTTTTTATGCCCCCCTCATTCAAATACTTCCTATCCTTAGGGAGGATAATATTGTAACAAACCTAAAAACTAACACCATTAGTGCTAAAGATGGAGTTGATTATCTTCATATCTTATTGAAGATAGAAGACTTCTTCCCTTAACTTACTAGTCTATGCGATACAGTTGGTAGAAATGAGAGTTGGTTACATTACCTCATGACGTAATGTTGAATATTTTCGATTGAACTTACAAGGATAACCTCTTGGCCGATTAAAGAATTTATTTTCCTTTTCTTCTTAGGGATAATACTATTGCTAGTCCCTTTCTTATTAACGCTTTTTATTAACTTTAGAAAATCAATCTATTGCACCACAATAAAGTTGATGAATCAAATTCTAAGGGAAACTACAAGTAAAAAATGATAATGATATATGTGTTTCTTTATTTAATAAACCAGTTTCCAACATCCTCTAGGTTAAGAAATACAAACTTATTCTTCTACTTATGTTCCCTTCAAGTGACATGAAGAACCCTATGTTTTGCATAAATTTTAGGTTATACTATCCAAAACATTTCTCAACATGTCTAACTTGATATTTAAATCATAATAACTTTAAATGGTACAACATCTCAAAGGTGACAAGCTACCACATAACAAGTGATTATTTTTATAAATGGGGATGTAGTTAGACCAGACACATTCTTAAATCATTGATGATATTGTGGACCATTCTAAGGCTATGTTTGGTTGGGAGTTTATTAATAGAATGGAATATAATATAATATTATTACATTACTTGAGAGGAGGGTTTATAATGGAATGAAAAAGGAGGGTTTCATATTGTATCATATTCCATCCTAAATAGTAAAAATGATAAACTCCAATTTGGGGGGTTTAGGATGGAATGTAAAATGATAAACAACTTTTCACTATATTATATTAAATACCTCTCTTCCAAATAACATTTCACTATATTACATTATGAACCCTTCAATCCCTCCCAAACAATAATTTTATAATATTACATTCATTTACATTTCATTCCGTTATAAATCATTCATTTTCATTAAAAATCTTATGTCCAACCAAACATAGCCTAAGGAAAGATAGTTGTATACCATTCTTGAACCTATCAAAGTGTGAATTAATGGGCTTGAGCCTAAGAATTAATATTTTCTTCATATTGGAAGGTTGACATACTCTAAAATATGAAGGAATGTTAAACCCAGTGAGAAGTTCCAAGCTTTAGCCTTCCCACATACCACTTAGCCTCGTACTATAGATGTTCCTTAAAATTGGCTCCAAGACTAAAGGATAAGTGTGGTCTTCCTCCTTCTCTATAGATTTACTGTTAACTTATTATATGCCCCCAAATATATCACTATATGAGGATCTTGAGGAACTATTGGATTCACTATTAAAGTCACTACTATTGGAATGGGACATATACCTTTTGCAGGTTGTAAGTTATTGAAAAACTAGCTAAAATTATTACAAGTTATACACTACTCTCATTAAAATTTCATGATAAGAATCTGATTCTTCAAACTCTTATCGAGGAGATTATATAGAGTAACCAATGATCTAGATCAAAGTAGGATGGAAGGTTGAGATCATGAAACCTTTGTAATTTTGAGACCTCACTAAAAATTTATTGAAAAAACGAACTTCTTGCCTTTTCCATTAATGCACAACTGTTTATCAATGGTAACATCACACTCATGCCTTGATGTAACCTAGAATCTTCCTCACAACTTATAGGGAAAACGATATATGATGGCTCATTATATGAGCTAATTGAGTATTTAAAGATCCAACCCTAATTATGGGTCCTATCATTAAATCAACCAAGGGATTTGATAGAGCCTGTACCTTATCGTATTTATGACAATAGCTACTTATATTTTGAAGATACCTTGACTTATAAGCACACTTGCTCCTACTACTCCTTTTGAGAAATTTGACGGAAAGATTAGTTTTGCATTTCATCTGTCCAGAAGAAGGTTGTTCTTATATAATATGGATTGAAAAAAGTATTGAATAGAAAATCTAAGAAACCAGACACTATGAATGATGAACAATAAGAGGACTTCGATAAGAAAGTCCTTTCAATAATTGAGCTATGCCCTTCTTGAGAAGTTTTGCTCATGGTGATTAATGAAACTACGATGGCTAGTTTATGGTTGAAATTGGAATCACTTTACATGAGGAAGAGCCTCGCCAATGAGCTTCATATTAAGGAATGTTTTTTCACCATCTGAATACAATAAGGTACCATTTTCAAATCTCCCCTAGATGAGTTCAATTCTATCTTAATTGATCTTTAAAATCTTGATGTGAATATTGATGATGAGGATAAAGTTGTTTTGCTTGTTTGCTCACTTCCCCCTTTATATAAGCATTTTAAAGAAATCCTGTTGTATGGAAATCATAATAATTTGTGCTTTGAGGATGTTAAAATAAACTTTATATCTAAGGAAAAATTTGACACTAAAATCTCATCAATGCCTCAAGGTGAAGGTTTGATTGTTAGGGGATAGACCATAAGAGGGAAAATAAAGGTAAGAACAAGAAGAAAGGCAGATCAAAATCTAGAGGAAAAATTTTGAGTAAAATATGTCGTTATTGTAAGAAGCAAGAGCATGAGATTTCTAATTACTATAGGTTGAAAATGAGAGAGAAGACCAGGCCAAAGGCAAGCAACAAAAAAAGTCTATTGAGGCTAGCATTATTGGCACAAATTTTGAGGGTGGTGTTCTTTTAGTTCCTAATAATGAGAAAAGGCTGAAGAACGAGTGTATAATGAATTTAGGCTATACGGTTCATATAATTCCTCATAAGGACTAGTTTTTTAACCTATGAGCCATGTAATGGTGTTTTCATGGGTAATAATTTTCAGTGTAGGGTTATCAGAAAAGGTATAGTCAAGATTAACACATATGATGATGTCATTCATACCTTGACCGAAGTCAGACATATCCTCAATTTAAAAAAGAATCTCATCTCACTCGGTACACTGGAATCTCTTGGTTGTAATTACTATGCTCAAGGTGGAGTTTTAAAGGTAATTAAGGGAGCTCTTGTGTTACTGAAAGGTACTTATTATGGTAGTTTATACATTTTATAAGGTTTTACCATTACAAGCTTGATAACAATTGTATCCTCTACTCTCCACTCTAATGAAACCAAACTTTGGCACTGCATTTAGGTCACATAGGTAATAAAGGCATGTAATTTTAAGGAAGCATGTTTTGTTTAATGGCCAAAACACTACTAATATTGATTTTTGTGAACATTATGTTTTTAGCAAACAAAAGAAAGTTAGTTTTCTTACAGCTCTTCATAGGACCAAGGACATGCTTGATTGCATTCATTCCTATCTTTGAGGTCCTTCTAAGGTTTCCTCTTTGGGAGGAAAAAGATATCTTATGACCATAATTGATGATTTTTCACGCAAAGTTTGGGTTCGTTTCTTAAGACATAAGAATGAAGCTTTCATCACTTTTAATGAGTGGAAGATCTTGGTAAAGAACCCAATTGCAAAAGGGTAAAAAGGTTTCATATTAATAATGGTCTTGAATTTTGTGAACATAAGTTTAAATTTTTTTGCAAGCAAGAACATATTGCTAGACATAATACTTTAGTTGGTAAGCCCCAGCAGATTGGCATTGTAGAAAGGATGAAAACCGTACATTACTAGAAAAAGTTCCTTGTATGCTCTCCACTACTAGACTATGGCACAAATGTTATCTATGGGCTGAATTTATTTCTATTGTAGCTTATTTAGTCAATTGTTCGCCTCATAGTTCACTTGATGGAAAAAATTCAAAGGAAGTATGGACTAGTAACTCTATTGATTATTCTAATGTAAAAATTTTATTGTCCTGCTTATATTCATATTAATAAAGGAAAGTTATCTCTTCATGTTAAAAAGTCCATTTTCTTGGGCTATGGTTTTAATGTTAAAGGTTATCACTTATGGTGTCCCAACCCTGGTGTTCGTAATGTTAT
Source organism: Erythroxylum brevipes (assembly GCA_027479065.1). NCBI lineage: Eukaryota > Viridiplantae > Streptophyta > Magnoliopsida > Malpighiales > Erythroxylaceae > Erythroxylum > Erythroxylum brevipes. The sequence continues at coordinate 61,719,440 of JANIHY010000210.1, forward strand.
ACTTAGTAGAGATGCAACCTTTAATGAAAATGCTTTGTTATCTTATGGAAAAGATGTTTTTCTTTCATTTTCTATTACAGATGATTCGAAGGGTACCAAGGGAAAGTGGAGTTTGAGATTGGTACCCAATCATTTGATGGTGATACTCCATCATCTACCACCTCTCAGTCTAATAAGTGGAAGAGACAACTCAAATAAGTCCACCACAGTAACCTCGACCTCAACCTCAACCATCTATAGCAAGAGATCTTGCTTGTAAATAGTCAAAAATGGCTACCAAAGTTTTTGATTATAATTGTGATTTGGTTGCATATACCTTGATAGCTATACAGGAGATTGATGATTATAATGAACCTAAGATTTATTTCGAAGCCATCTCTAATATAGATTCTAATAAGTGGTTGGCTACGATGTAAAAAGAGGTCAAGAGTCTTAATAAGAACGATACATGAGATTTAGTGAAATTACCTAAGGGCAAGCAAGTCATTAGCTGTAAGTGGAATTACAAGATCAAGGAATATGTTCCTAAGGTTGAAATAAAAGGTAGAAGGCAAGATACGTAGTTTGTGGTTTTAACCAGAAAGAGGGAGTTGATTTTAATGAAGTTTTCTCTCCTGTTGTTTGCCACACATCTATTTGAATTCCTTGTCTTTGGTTGCTTTGTATGACCTTAAGTTGAAATAATTGGATGTTAAAATTGTGTTTCTCCATGGTAATCTTGATGAAGAGATTTATATTCAACAACTTGAGGATTTTATAGTCCCTAGAAAATAGCATCACGTTTGTTGGTTGAAGAAGTCGTTTTAAGATTTGAAGCAATCACCTAGATAATGGTATTGATGCTTTGATGCTTTTATGATTGGGCAAGGCTACTCTTGGAGCAACTATTTTGTTTACTTTCAATAAATTCATGATGGGTTAGTTATCTATTTACGTTTATATGTTGATGACACATTAATTGTTATACCAAACATTGATCCTGCCAACAAGTTGAAGGCCTAGTTAAGTAGCAAATTTGATATGAAGGACTTAGGTCCTATAAGGAAGATTCTTAGAGTGGAGATAAATAGGGATCGTTAGGCAGGGAAACTACTCTTGTCCCAAAAGAGTTATATTATAAAGATGCTAAATAGGTTCAATATGAGCCATTGTAAGCCTGTCACCATTCCATTAGCCACTTGTATCCATTTATCATCTTGTTAATTTCCTTAGACAAATTAAGGTAAATCTCACATGTCTTTTAACCCTTATAATAGTGTATTTGGGAGTCTAATGTTTCCTGAAACAAATGAAGGTAAATCTCACATGTCCTTTGTTCCTTATAATAGTGGAGTCATGAGTCTTATGTATGTTATGGTATGTATTGGACTTAATTTGGCTTATACGATGAGTGTTGTGAACCGCTTTATGCACGCTCTTAGTAAGGAACATTGGGAATGCGTTAAGTGGATTCTAAGGTATTTAAAAGGGTCTAGAAATGTTGGTTTAGTTTCGATAAGAGCAAAGCTGATTTAGGTGGTGTGATTGGGTGTGTGAATGCTAATTTTAGTGGTGATCTTGATCGGACGAGGTCCTTGTCAACTTATATTTTTACATTGTGTTATTCAGCCATTAGTTAATACTCTTCTTTATAACATATCGCTGTCTTATCTACTACCAAAGTAGAATATATTTTAGCTACTAAAGGTGTTAAGGAAGCAATTTGACTTCATGGCTTGATTATTGAACTCGGCCTGAAGCAAGACGTTATTTTGGTTCTTTGCGATAGTCAGAGTGCCCTACATTTATACAAAAGTACCAAGCATCACTAGCGAACTAAACATATAGACGTGAAGCATCATTTTATTCAGGATACTATTGCTATAGGTATAAGTGTTATACAAAGGATAATCCTGATGACATATTGACTAAATCATTTCCGTTGGCTAAGTTCATTCATTGTTTGAACTTAGTTGACATTGTTCGTGTTCAAGATCTTCGAGTTGTTTGAATGAGGAGCCATTCATGTTCTTTTTAGGTACTTGAGTCAAGGTGGAGATTTGTTGAAGTATGACTCAATTCTCTCCTTGCTCTCTGTTTGATGTCATATTAGTTTGAGCAAGTTTTTCCCTCTATTATACAATAGATTATGTCTCCCTATTGCAGTCTTATTTTTTATCTAGACAATCGGGAGCATAATACAAGATACAACTAACATAATTTGTCCTTTTTGTTGTGTTACAGAAATTGTTGTGTAGCGGGCGCAATTTTGTGTTAGACGTTGTTGTCCTTCTTAGCTTATATATATTTTCAATTTTCATGTGATAGATGTTTTAGACAGAGTGTGTGTAAATTTCTCAGCCTTCATGAAAGACTAGAGGAAGTTTTGTGAGAGTTTCTACACAACTTGTAACCTCCTTTTTGAACACGGTAAAATTGGTTCTTTGCTTCGAGGGTTTTTCCCTCGACACTCGAGTTTTATTTGTGTCTTTCCTATAGAATTGTATTGAGATTAATTATTTCACCTTATTTTCATTTTGTATTTATTCTATTTTCCCAATTTGTTGTTAAACTGTGCCGTTCCTGTCAAAAGTATTTCGGAGATCTGAACATGATTTAGTCCAAAACTTGGAAATCACTCTACTGAACTCTTTCTTAGATTTGGATGTGCTTTTCTCTTTCTCTATATGGCTTTTAAATTTTGGTATTTTTTCCTTTTAAACAGGCAAATTATGCAATAAAGAAAAAAAACAGAGAGAAATTATGAGTGGCCCCCACGTGCCACACGTGGGAGACTTATGAGAAGATAAACACATAAGGTCTGGCTTAATGAACTGTCATTCCGTCGAAAGAGCATAAAATGGTCAAAAGAAACCCAATTTTCAAAAGTATTATTCGATGGTTTGCTTTCTTTTTACTAGGGGGGGCCCACGTTGTCCTTGGTTGTCCTTAAATCAAGACATGGACAGCTTTCAACCATTAATTACCCTCTCATCTTTTTCATTAGAATAATCTTCTTGAGTTGTTCTTAACTAACATAAGAAGGTAGATTATCACTTAAAACATGTATACTGTAAAACAATTGACACTAATAAAAAGATCTGTGATTAGTGATTACATGTGCAGTTTCCCTTCTCATGCATTTACTTTTTTTTTTTTGGTAAACTTTTGATATTGAACGAGAAATTAAACCTAGGAGTGG